>VIYQ01001290.1:0-25210 GCA_009928355.1 Chlorella sp. CH2018
ACCCACCCACCTTGCGGTAGTTGAGCAGGCAGACGGAGCATGGGCGCTCCTCGCGAATCGCATCCCGGATCTCGAGCACCGACTGGTGAGAGGTGGCAGGGCCTGGCGGGGACAGGGGGCAGGTGCCAGGCGGGGTTGCGGCAGCAGAGGGCAGCAACTGATTTGCAGCATCGATCTGAGCATGGCAGGGCATTCTTCGAACAACAGCTGACATTGAAGCAAACGCAAAAACTTGAACGTAGCACACAGTGGGCTGCGACAGCAGCACGCACAGGCTACGCCAGGCAGCAGCTGCGGCCCCCCCAGCAGCCGCACAGGTGCAGCAAGTGGCGCAGCTCACCCTGCAGGAAGCGGCAGTTGCGGCCCAGCACCTCAGCGGCGCTGTACCCGGTGCAGGCGTAGAACTGGGGCGAGGCAAAGACGATGGGCATGTCGGGGGAGCGCGCGCAGCTGACCACGAAGCAAAACTGCAGCTCCGACAGCAGGCTGCAGCACAGAGGAGAGGGGAGGCGGTGTGCGGAGAGAGAGGTAAGGCAAGAGGGTGGGCGGCAGGCGGCAGCCGGGATGGATTGCCGCAGCTCGACAGCACTGGCAACACGGCTGCAGATCGCAAGCGAGCTGCTATCAGCATTTGAGATCCTGTGAGCCCAGCGTCTTGCCTGCTAAATGCGCGGCCCAGCTCCTCGAGCGCCGCTCGCTCGCCGGCGGCGGCCTCGCGAGCGGCGGCAGAGGGGGCGCCCGGCAAGGCCGCCGGGCGTGGTGGTGTCGCCATGAGGGTTTGCGGCCTCTGCTGGGTCGTTTGGCAAGGCTGGCGGGTGTCGGAGGTGGCGCCAGCAAGTGGGCAGGGCCGGTCTGCAGGCCTGGCAGGGCAGCGGGTTACGAATCGACGAGGCTGGGAACTGCAGATTACTTTTGCGCTGGAGCGAGCCTCCCTCCGACTTTCCCGGCGAACCACAGCAAGCTTGGCAGGCAAGCCACAACCCTGGCCCGCCTGCAAGTTGGCTCTATGGCGCCTGCAGCGATCAGCGGTCCGCCCTCGATTGCCGCACGCCCCTCCGCCAGCCTCCGCGCCCCCCGCTCGCCCAGGCCGATGGCCAGCTTTGCCTCCCGCCTGAGCAGGGCCGTGGCGACTGGCGTGCGCGCGATGTCGACTGCCAGTGCTGGTGGCGTGCCCGTCGAGGTGAGCCGCGGGGACGCCCCGGCTGCGGGCCCGCAGGGCTCCGCTCGCAGGCGACTCTTCGCCAGCCCGCTGGGCGCTGCCGGGGAAGATCGTGCCGATCCAAAGTCGATCCCGTCACGCATTGGCGCCCCCAGCGCCTCCTGCCGCCCGCACTGCCGCCACCGCCGCTGGTGGTAGTCGCCTGCCCCATCCCCTCCTCCCTCCCCAACCTGCCGAGGCACTCCCACACCCCCGCCGGCATCCAGGTGCACAACCCCAACGGCGCGCTGCGCGTGGTGGTCACCAAGGCGCTGCCCGGCGACCGCTGGCTCAAGGTGTGGCGCAGGTTGCCGGGCGGTTGAGCTGCGCCGCCTTGGGCAAGCGGGACCAGCGGCTGGCCGATCCGATTGGACAGGCAGCAGCTCCTGGGCCTTCATTTTTGCGTGCCTGGCACCTGTTGCAAGCGTGCAAGCACAGCCCACCTGTCACCTCCCCTCCCCACTTGCCTCAGGTGCTGACGGCTGCGGGCTGCCGCGTGGAGGTGAGCGCCGACCCCGACACCATCCTGTCCAATGCCAAGATCCGGGCACTCATCGGCGACAAGTGCGATGGCGTGATCGGCCAGCTGACCGAGGTGGGGGAGCAGTGTAGTGGCGTGGGGGTGGTGGGAGGAGGCAAGTGACGGCTTCTGAGCCTGTCATGCTTGATGGGCAGATGGCTGCCGAGTTGGCTTGTGTTGGGAGGAGAGCGCGCTGCCGGCATGTGCCGACACCCACGCATACACGCGATACCAACTGCCAACGCAGGACTGGGGTGCTGAGCTGTTTGGCGCGCTCAAGGCGGCGGGCGGCCGCGCCTACAGCAACTACGCCGTGGGGTGAGTGCTGCAGGGGCGGTCGGCTTTCGGCAACAACTGGATTCGGCACTACAGCGGATGGGCAGCACCTGCTGTTGGTCCAGGCGGAGCCAAGGCAGCCTGTGTTGCTGCAGTGCCAGCCGCGATAGTAGTGCCCTGGCCTGAAGAGCGAGTCTGACGAGGCTCAGCAGTTGAGAGTCGCTCCCTGCCTGCCTGCCGCCTGCTGCCCGCAGCTACAACAACGTCAAGGTGCCTGAGGCCACCAACGTGGGCATCCCTGTGGGCAACACCCCAGGTGCGCTTCCTTGCTGCCTGTTGCCTGCTGCTCTGTATTGAGCTGTGCTGGGCAGGAGGGTGGGAAGGGCAGCACGTTGCCATGCTGGACTGCAGGAAGACGTGAAGCCTGCAGGCCACCGCATGCCACAGCCCTCATCTCCCAGCAGCCGCTGAGCCCTCCCTGTCCACTGCCCACTCCTGTCCTGGACAGGCGTGCTGACGGAGACGACCGCTGAGCTGGCGCTGGCGCTGACGTTTGCTGCTGCCCGCCGCGTGGTGGAGGGCGATGAGTTCATGCGGGGCGGCCACTACAAGGGCTGGCTGCCCACCCTGTTTGTGGGCAACCTGCTGCAGGTGGGGGCTTGGCGGGCGAGAAGGGGGCGCGCTGAGTGCCGGGCGGTAGCGGTGCGGCGCTGCAGGCCGAGCCGCTGCTGCACCGACAGCCGTCAGGGCACCCCTCTAGGCGCTCAACCTGCCAAACCGTCAGCGGAACTGGTCCACCATCTGGCACCCTCCAGCACCTCACCTGCCCTCCCTCCTGCTTCTGCCTCGCAGAATAAGACTGTGGGCATCATCGGCGCAGGGCGCATTGGCACCGCCTATGCGCGCATGATGGTGGAGGGGCACAAGTGCGACCTGGTGTACTACGACCCCTACCCTAACCAGTGGCTGGAGGACTACGTGCGGTGAGTGCTCGTTGTGCTGAGTGCTGTCAAGGTATGGCGTGGCTGAGGCTGCGGAGCATGTATGCTTACAAGGGTGCATGACGCTGCGGTGTCGAGATGAGGCATGAGCACTGCAGGCACTGCTTCACTGCCATGCCGCTGATTGCTCCACCACCAACTCCCCCCTTGCAGCGACTACGGCAAGCTGCTGGCCAGCAAGGGTGAGCGGGCGGTGACTGTGCGGCGGTGCGACACGGTGGAGGAGGTGCTGCAGCAGGCGGACGTGAGTGAGGGGTGGGGTGGGTGGGCTGGCTGAGCAGGGTTGGGCGAGTCACTGTGCACTTGAGTTGTTGCAGCAGCAGCAGGATGAAGAACAGCAATGGTGATCAGCACTGCATGTTTGGTTTTGCTGCCGTGCCTGCACCTGCCTGCAGAAGGCGGCACGTGCAAATCACGTCACATGTTCTGTTCTGGCATGCCTCCCCGCTCCGCAGGTGGTGTCCCTGCACTGCAACCTGGACGAGCAGACGCGGCACCTCATCAACGCCGAGCGGTGCGTGCTGCGCGCCTGGGAGGCTGCTCCTGTGCAGCTGAGCGGCAGTCGCGTGCAGGCTGCAGACCGCCATCCGCTGGTGCAGAGAGCCATGCTTGTTGTGGCGCGCTACACCTGTCCGTCAGCCCCCACATGCACTTCCTCAACTCACTCGTCGTTATGCTTGCGCTCCACACCTCTGCAGGCTGAAGCAGATGAAGCCGGACGCGGTGCTGGTGAACGCGGCGCGCGGCCCCGTGATTGACGAGGCGGCGCTGGTGGCGCACCTGAAGGCCAACCCCAACTTCCGGGCGGGTGCGTGCGTGCAGTCAGTTGTGCGGACTGCTGGCGGGCAGCATTATTGAGCATATGGGGCGGCAGTGAGCGATGCTGCGGAACGCGATTGCATGTGAGCATGGCTGCTGCTGCTCCTGCTCCTGCCGCATGGCTGCCTTTCCATGCACAGCAGCATGCTCTTCCCCTGCTCGTCTCGCCTGCTTTCCCCCGCCCATCTCACCTGCTTCACCTAGCCTGCCTCCCCCGCTTCCCCTCACCTGCCCCAGGCCTGGATGTGTTTGAGGACGAGCCCGACATGAAGCCCGGCCTGGCCGAGTGCAAGAACGCAGTCATCGTGCCGCACATCGCGTCCGCCACGCTGTGGACCCGCGCTGGCATGGTGCGCCTCAGAGCGGGTGGCTGTGGGTTGTGCTGCCGGGTGTGCGTCACGCTGCATGACTCGTCCTGTTGGTGACTTGTCAAACCCCACGTTGGCAACTAGTTTGCTGCTGTCGCCCTGCCCACCCACCTGCTCTGCCCCGCCTCAGGCCACCCTGGCGGCATGCAACGTGGCGGCCACGCTGTCGGGCCACCCGGTGTGGAACAAGCCCGATGTGCTGCCCTTTGTGGATGGGCCCTTTGACCAGATCCCCAAGGTGAAGAGGGGCTGCTGCGGTCGATGTTGCAGGGCTGGCTGGAGCTGCTGGATGGGATGATTGGGGATGGCATGCTACTGGCCAACTGCACTGCCGCTCATGTGCACCTCGGTGTGCACCATCGCTCATGCTCGGAAAACCGCCACTAACCGGTGCCTCTGCTATGTCTCTGCCCTTGCCCTCTCTGCCCCCGCAGGCGGCGCCCTCGATTGTCAACGCCAAGGAGCTGGGGCTGGCGATGGCTTGAAGTGCAGAGCCGCTAGAGTGATGCCCCCGCCCTGCAGCCGCATTTGCCAGCTGCTTCACGGCCTAGCTGCCTGTCGCGAATGAGAGTCTGTGCTGCCTGGCCTCCACCTGCCAGGCAGCTGCCGCATAACCCTCTATGCCTGATTTTGTTTTCCAGAACACTGTGCGCCACCGAACCCATTCCTTTTCCCGCACTGAACCTCAGCCAACTTATATTCTCTCTCCCACTCTGGCTCACTGTCTGTACACTCGCCGTCATGTAAACCTCCCTCGCTCTGTGAAGGCCGGTGATGGGCACCCCTTCGCCCAGTGCTGTTGCTGCCCGGGGGATGAAGCTCAGGCGGCCTGGGTGGCAGAGGAGCGATGCCTGCAGTGTGTGCTGCTGCAATGCTGCAGGCCGGAGGTCGGCACTTTGCCCACCGTGGCAGCAGCCGCATGGAGCAATCTCACATGCCATGCCGGGCACTCCAGCCGAGCACTCATGTGTCATGCCATTGATTTGCAGCAGACGCCTCTGCCTGTACTCGCAGACCTTTGAGCACGCCCATGATCAAGCTCAGACCCAGGCAAATCTAACAGGCAGCCCCCTCATTGTGCCGCCAAGTCGCCAACAGCTGCATGGCTTACACGTTTCATGACGTCAACTCTGTGCAAGAGACCTTCAAACCGTCGCAAGCAAACACCACATTGAGGCTCAGCGCTCAAACGGCAGGGCTGCTCCGGGGCTGCATGCAGTTGGCCAGTCAGCATTGCGCCTCAGGCGCCGCCAGCCAGAAGCGGGCAGAACTGTCCAGCGGGGGAGCGGGAGAGGGGTGCGAGCGGGCCTGTCTGGCGGCGCACAACTCATCCAGCAGGCGGGGCACCTGCAGAAGGCGGAAGACAGACAGTAGGAGCCAGGCCTGGTTGTGTGCTTGGACACTTTTGTACAGGCACACTGTCAAGTGCGAGACAATGCAGCATGAGAGCCAAAGCAGGCAGGCCAGCAAAGCGCTGCATCCAAGCGCTAGCCAGCGAGTGCCACCCAATGAGCAGCAGGAAGCAGGCCCACCATCCCGAACGCTCTCACCAGCTTGGTGCATTCCATGACAGTTGGCAGGTGCGACGGGCTGGGCAGGTGTGGCCGCACCGCTGCCGCCACCTCACTGCGCGTGCGGCTTGTCTGCTGCGACAGACCGTGGCGCAGCAGAGCTTGCCGCACTTGATGCTCCAGCACGTCTGTGCCTGCTGGCTGCTGCTGCTGGGGCGGTAGCGGCAGACCGCCTGGCACTGCATCCTCTTGCTCTTCTTGCAGCAGCTGCTGGGCACTGCGCGGGCTGCCTGGGGGCACCAGCCTGCACACACAAACGGCAGAAGGAAAACAGGAGATGCAGTGATCGCTCAATCGTTCCACGGGCGGACAGGTGTTGCAGGCTGATGGTAGGCAGCAGCCAGAAGGAAGCGGCAGCCAATGCAGCACATGCACACTGCTGCTGCACCCCCAGCTTTAACCAGCTCACCCCTCCATATCTTCTGCAGCCCAGCCTCCAGCAAGCCCCGTTCCATTCAGCTCGTTCAGTTGCTGCTGCTGGCCCGCTGGCACCGTCAGAGGGGCGCCCACCCTCGCCACCTGGCGGTGCAGGTGCTCAATGCGCATGCCCGTCTGCTCATTCACTGCCTGCTGCGCATGCAGCCCTGCCTCACACGCCATGATGCCGGTCCCATGCTGCTGCAGAGTGCTGCTGTGCTGCCGCACGACGTTGCACACCTGATGCAGCGTTGCGCCCTGAGTGACAACCTGCTGCTGCATGGCTGCCTGCTGCACTACAAGGCCCTGGAGCTGCACACTGAGGTGAGCCACTGGGTCCTGCGGCGCCCCTGGTGCTGGCATGGCCGCCGCTGCCCCTGCAGCGCCTGCTGCCGGCCCGGCCTGCTCCAGCCCGTTGGTGGCAAGCTGCCTACGCAGAAGCTCCAGCTCTGCTGGAGTCGCCTGCCCGCCGCTCTGCTGCTGCAGCCCTTGAAGCGCCTCGAAGTGCAGCACATACGGCAGCTTGTCGGGGGCATCCAGCCAGCTCGCCAGCGCGGCCCCGCTCGCTGCCAGGCGGCCCTGCAGACCATGCACAGCGAAAGGCTGGCCAGTAAACGCCGAGCGGGATGGTAACCATGGCGGGCCGGCGTGACGCAGTTGCTGAAAGCTGAGCTGACTCGTGCCCCCAGCACCACCATTTCATCCCGGGCCACCAGCACGTGCCTGAGTGGCTTTGATGTCCACATCCGCCTTTTGAAAGCAGAGGTCGATGGTTGTGTGGCCGCCAGCTGGCGAGCTGATGCTCTCCGACTTCTTCTTGTGCACTGTCTTCATCCTGCCGCCGCCACCAGCACTGCTGCTGCCCCCAGGGCTACCTCCGCCCATGCTACTGCCCCCACTCTGGCTCTCGTACTCACTGCTGCCGCTCCGCTGCCGCTTTGACGGCGGGGCTGCAGCAGAGCCGCCCCGCACACACACCAGCTGCAGCGGAGGACTGAATTGGAGTGGGCGCCGGCTGCCATTTATTGGAATGCTGCCGGCGAGGTGCAACTGCACCCTGCTGCCGCCGCCCTCCACAGCTTTCACTAGCCCTGCTTCCTCCGCAGGCGTGCTGCTCTCCGCCCGCTTGACAGTGCCCACTGTCACCGGAAGCTGCGCCAGGGGTGCAACAGCAGCTGCTGAGAGGAGACCGTGAGCGGCTGCCCAAACAAACTGCAGTAAGTGCACATTCAGGCAAGCCTGCCGGCTGCACACACCTGCAAGCCGGCTGGCAGGTTGAGCGTGAAGGTCCAGGCGGTGGAGCGCGCCACCAGCGTTGCCGCGTCAATGCTGGTGTCGCTGTCCCCGCCGTCCTTGTGCTCTGCAACTGTGGCCCATGCAGGTAGATTCAAGCCTGCGCTGGGCAGCTGCGCTACACCTGTTGGCGGGGTGCTGCTGCTGCCTACAATCAACGAGCAGCTGACCGCCGTGCTAGGCGCTGCAAGCGCCAGCGGCAGCAGCGCCGCCGCGCCGCATGCCTCCAGCTTGCCCTCGCTCACAAGGGTGCTGTCTGCTCGCACGTAGTAAACGCTGCCTGGGGCTGCTACGGCCTGCCCAGTGCCCTCTGCGAGCTGCACAAGCGCATTGAGCTGCTTGTAGTCACGTTTGCGGGCGCCACCCCTGCCCCTGCGGCTGCCGCTGGCACGCTCAGCCATTGTGAGGGTCAGTAGAGTGGATGCAGTGGCCAGAGAAGCACTAAGCCCAGGTGCCATCCCATGCAGCCATGTTGGCAGTGTTGGGTGGCAAGCAGCCTGCAAATCCCCTCCACAAAGCGCTCAGCAAGCAAGCCTCAACTGCTCAGTCCAGCCCGGGGGGCAACAAGCCCAGCCAGCGTGCACTGACCCATCCAACCCGGAAGCGCTATCACGCGACGACAGCGCACCCATTCACATCAGCTACACAGCAAAGGCGGCCAGGACGCGCAGCAGCGGCCGCCATGCCGCCCTCGCCACCGCCGCCGCTGCCGCTCGGTGCGGCCGCCGGCAGCGCCGCCGCTGGTGGCAGCCCAGCGGGCACCCCCGGCGACAGCCTGGCTGAGCTGTGGGAAGCTCAAGAGGAAACGGCAGATGCAGTCCAGCTGGTAGCTGAAGAGGTGGAGCGCCGGGAGAGCGAGCAATCCCAGGTATGGGTAGCTGAGGAGTGACTCATGCCAGTGTTGTGCCCGCTGCCTGCCCGTGCCATGCCGTCTGCCCGCCGAAAGCCACTCGCCACTGCAGCTGATGCATGCTCTTCACTCTGATTGCCCCTGTTTGTAGGTCTCACAGCGCCTGGTGGCGGTCGAGCTGGCGCTAGAGGCACTGCCTGCTGCTCTGGAGGAGCGCTTCGTTCGCCTGGAGGGCCGGCAGGCGGCAACAGACCAGCGGCTTGTGGCTGTGGAGCAGCGGCAGATGGCAAGTGGGCGGGCAGCAGCCTTCAGTGTGCAGCGGCAGCGCTCAACCACCTCAGCGCCTGAGGGGCGGCAGCCAGCAATGCCACGGTCTCGATCTGTCACACTGCTGCCGCCCCAGCAGACAGCTGGAGCAGCAGCAGCAGCAGCAGCGGCAGCGGCGGCGGTGGCGTCTGGGCATGCAGCCGTGGCACTGGTCCCGCCACACGCCAGGCCTCCTCACTCTGCGGCACCTCTGCAAGGGCCGAGGCTGCGCATTGGCGATCGCAGCTTTGAGTCGGAGGATGCTGCGTGGGCGCTGATTCGGCAGCTGAAGCGTGACCTGCTGGACAAGCCGGTTCGCTGGGACGACCAGGAGCAGAGCGCTAGCTTCAGGTGGGGCGAGGTGGAGAGATATGGATAGATTGCAATGGTAAAGTTGCAACGGGCCAGAACTCACAGAGCCAGGCATGACAAGTGTAACTCCTGCAAGCCAGCGTCTGTCATGGTCTTGGGGTTTCTTCCGCCCTCGCCGCTCTTCTGCCCCCAGGTTCCTGCTGGGCCTGCTGGGCCGGCACCCCAGGGGCGCAGCCAAAGTGCCGCACCCGCCGGTGACGTAAGTGCACCAGCAGAAAGAGCAGCCAGGCAGGGGTAGCAGGGCGAACATCTTATTCAACCTCTCGAGGGGGCCTGCAATGAATGACGGAGTACATCTGACCTTTCCTCGTCCATCCTCCCCGCCCCCATCGCATTGTTTTCCCATGGGTGCAGGGCCTTTGTCTCGTGCGTGAATGACTTTGGCACGGGCGTTGAGTTCCACTTCATCGACGCTTGCGGCTGCGAGCACGACTTCTCCGCCCAGAAATGCATGGAGTGAGTGCAGCACCGATGGGGCTGCTGCGGCTATGCTTCTTCACAATCTGCCTTGTCACGCATTGCACTGGCACAGGTGCCACAACCGCCTGGCTTGCACCTGTCTGCAGTGATGCATGAATTCCAAGTTGTCATTTGGTTGGGCGTGTTCTTATGGAGGTGATGAAGGACCCCACTTCCCGCCCGGACCTTGCAGGCAGCGCGAAGAGCCGCCCGCCGCCAGGCTGGCGGATGCTATGGCCTCAGCTGTGCGGCAGAACAAGGCCAGGTTCCGGCGGTCTTGCCCGCAGCAGTGCTGCCAGCTGTGCGGTGCAGGTTAGCCTGGGCGGGTTGCAAACACAGATCTCATGCCTGCATGCTGTTCTGTGCTTCACGCATCACCAGCATCTACAGCAGCCTGGTGTTGCCGCTGCAGGCGCCATGGTGCAGCTGGTGGTGGACACGACCGTCCCACGCTGCCCCAGCTGCGGTCGCGCTTCCTGGACGCCTGCCGCCGCCGCAGCCAGCCTGTGCCCAGCGATTTTGCAGCACACCCTGAGACCAACGCAACCATCTTCAGGTGGGACTTTGGGAGGTGAGCAGAGGAGTTACCGTCGGTTCATGATGTTGTGCATGAGGCCACGGCCATTGTTCAAACAAGGCGCTGCCCCTTGGCGCTTCTCGCTGCAGGGCGGAGGATCGCGACTTTGTGGAGCTGTGGCGGCAGTACCACGCACAGCACGCCCGCCTGCGCCTGCTGTGCAAGACGTGCCTGTGGGCGGAGAATGAGCGGCGCGGCATCACGCAGTGCAAGGGCCGCCTGCCGCTGCTTGATCGCCGGCAGCAAGAGCGGCAGCAGGAGTGGCACGTCAGCCAGCAGTACCTTGGCCGCTGAGAATTGCAGGGGACGGCAGCGGGTGGGGGGCTATGAGGATAGGGTGGCTTGTCCATGCATGCACTCTGAATGCACTTAGTTCTGCTCTGTTAATGGGCAAGAGCTGCGCAGCAAGAGTCGGGACACAAGTGCAGATCCACAGCAAGGGCACGATGTGCTGCCCTGCCACTACCGCCGCCGCTGCCGCCCCTGTTGTCCTCAAAGGTCCGATCGCCCTCCCGTGGCTTTCCTGTCATTGCCCACCGCTGCATCTCTCAGCCTCAGCAGCCTTCCTTGCGCCTTCTGCACGCGATGGCAAAGGGCGTGGTCTCGCAGGGAGCCGGCGGAGGCTTCAGAGTAGGCCGTGCAGCTCCGCAACGGCTTGCAAGTGCATTGACGCCCCCCGCACCGCCTGCCGACACTGCCTGCTGCCGCCGCCTGCTCTCGCCGCTGCTGCCGCCGCCGCTGCTGCTGCCCCTCTGCACACGGCGCCAACGGCTAATCGCTCCACTGCCTGCAGGTTGAGTTCAGTCAAAAAGGCTATCTGCATGGTATCGAGCCTGTTCACACTGAGGAGGAGGGGCGTATCATCTGCGATCTGCTGGCAGGTGAGCCTGAGTCCGTGCACACGTTAAGCCAGTTGCCTGTCTGGCGTGCTGCGCAGCATAACCGCTGCCACCCGCCTTGTGGCTCAGCAGCAGCAAGGGCGCTTGCACAGCTAGCCTGTTGCTGACTGATTCATGTGTGCCCTCTCACACACCATGCAGTGAAGGAAGCTGTGGATGCTGGGCTGCCGCTGGACAGCCTGCGCCTGCACACCGCAGATGCCGCCCCCTGGTAAGGGTGGTCAGTATCATTTGGGCTCACTGGCAACCTGTGCTCACCTGCCCCCATCTGGCTCACCTTGCTGCAGCACACGGATGACTGAGAGTGCCGAGTCGATTGTTCGGAGCCTGCCGTTCATCGATGTGGTGCTGCAGCTGGGCCGCATTGCTCAAGGCACCAATGACCTGGAAGGTGCGGGCAACCTGTCGCTGCCTCAATACCGCCGGCCAGCACGACGGGCTGCTTACCGGCGACCCTTCAGAGTGCATGTTGCTCAAAGGCTGTGTGCTCACAGCCGCTTCATACGCACCCTCACTGCAGCGGACTACGAGGGAGTGTCCCACCTGGATGCGCTGGGCATTGCTGCCCACAAGCTGCTGTGCGTTGCGGCCTACCTGGAGTTCCTCTGCGCTGTCCAGCTGCTGCTGCTGCTGCACCCGACAGTTGCCAGTCAGCCAGACGGGTTCGGCTGGTTCGCCGCCCACTCGGCGGCAGCTGGCGGCAGCGTGCCCATCCTGCGCCTGCTGCTCGGTGTGGCGCCGGACACCATTCGGGCTCAGGAGCATGCGGACGGAGACACGCCTTTCGAGAAGGCGCTAACGCGGCAGCACAGCGAGGCAGCCAGGTACCTGCTGCAGGTTGGACCCGGGGAGGGCGCTCATTCGAGCCTGCTCTGGTGTTGGCAGCACCACCGCAAGCCCGAATTCCTGCTGCCGCTGTTTGTCGAGCTTGCCATCCACCACCCGCTGTCGGCGGCGCAGTGGGAGCAGCTGCCAGCGCCCTGCCCTGGGCTGTCCGGCGCGCTGCCCGCCGCGCTGCAACGCTCGCATGCCCAAGCGCGCCTGCTGGTGCAGCACCTGCCGCCCACCGAACTGGCTGTGCTGCACACCGCGCTGCTGTGCCTGGCGCGGCAGCAGCGCACCTGCGGCGTGGCGCTGCCGCCACCACTGATAGAGCGCGTCCTGTGCATGGCTTTTGCGTAGGTTGTTTCCTGAGCGTGTAAAACTTGCACATGGTCACCAGCCGGTGCATCTAGCAGTCCTGCCGATGTACAGCCGGGGCAGCCGGCACACACCGGAACCGCCAGGTGGCGACAGGTGCCGTGCCCCGGATCGGCAGAGGTGCATGCAGGCGCTGCTTGGGGCCGTGTCAGACGCCAGTTTCGTCGTGTTTCAACTGAGCAAGCCGGGGTGGGCAGGCACCAGCGGAAGTGGCAGCAGCCTCTGGGCCAGCTGGCCGAACGTGCACATGCTGCGACACGCACAGCGCGCCGCCGCCCGCCAGCTGGTGTCTGTACAGTGTACAGCTGTGGAGTGTCACGTAGCCTGCCTCTCCGGAACGCCAGCTGGCTCCAGGCATCAAAAGGCGTGGTTGAGCCTCAGCTCAGCACTCTGCCGCTGCCCGAAATTCCCCTCCACGTGCACCACGCCTGCTGCCTGTCCCAGCTGGACGCCGTCAAGCCATCTCTCATGCCGCCGCCTTCAGCACGGCTCCTGCTGATCGGAGTAGCGCTCCTGGTTGCTGTGCACGCGGTGAGCGGGCTGCGGGCTGGGAGGCTGCTGCTTCACGCGCCGGCCGTCCGGTCGAGGACCACCGTGAGCCGCCTGCGCCCGATCTGCACTCAAAAGCTTCTCCTGTCACCCTCCATTCCCTGTAGCCCGGTGCCGCGGCGCGGTGAGTGCCCCGGCCACTGCCGCCGCTCGCCAGCTGGCTGCTGCTGCCGCTGCTCGGGCGCCCTCTGGCCTGCTCAGCTTGCATGCATGCATGCGCCCTACGCCCTGAGAGACTGCTACTGGCGCCCCTCACGCCGCGCTGACCATCCCTGTCTCCTCGCAGCAACCTGCGTGATGTGTCCTCCACCATGCTGCCCAGCCGGCAGGCGCTGCCCAACCGGCCCCGCATGAGTGGCGTGGATGTTGGCCAGGTGATTGTGCAGCCGCGCATCGAAGTCTCCAAAATCTTCTCCCAGCCCAAGCTAGCCAAGTACCGGGTGAGGGCAGGGGTCGGAGGGGGCAGGGGAGCGGGGCTGGCATGGCATCGGCGGCTTGCAAGCTGGCCATGCCTGGGCTGCTGGACCCCTGGCGGGGCATGCCAGCTGCACTGCGCACCTGCATGCCCGCTGCACCTCACAGCCACTCGCCCTTTCTGCTTTTCCCCGCTCCCTGCAGGACCTGTACATCCAGGCCATGACAGCCATCAAGGCGCTGCCCCCCCCATGACCCCGAGAGCTTCTTCCAGCAGGCCTCCATCCACGGTGGGCGGGCGGTGCTGGTGGGCGTGCCAGATGTATGCATGGCATGGCATTGCATGGCGTGGCGTGGCATGGCGTGGCGTGGCGTGCAGCTGCCGTGGGGCG
Source organism: Chlorella sp. CH2018 (assembly GCA_009928355.1). NCBI lineage: Eukaryota > Viridiplantae > Chlorophyta > Trebouxiophyceae > Chlorellales > Chlorellaceae > Chlorella > Chlorella sp. CH2018. The sequence continues at coordinate 13,482 of VIYQ01001290.1, forward strand.
GCAGGTCCAATGGGGCGCCCCAACCAGCATGCTGCAATGATGATCGGCCCCATCCTCCCTCCCTCGCCAGGCTTCCCATTTATTCCATATCGCGGCGCTGTCAACCCGTCCGACCCCTTTGACCCTGCAAAGTGGAACCGCTCCGATCCCATGGCCCGCTGGGGCGGGTGAGTTGCAGGGGTGGTGTTGACACACGCTGCGTCGGCGGCGGCACCTGCGCCTGCCCCACGCTGCTGGCAGACGCACCATTTCTTTGTCTTGAATGATATGCCCGCACCGCTCAGTATCTTTCCTTCCCTGGCACCGTGCCGAGATGCTGGAGATAGAGCGGGTGCGGGGCAGGGGGGACTGCAGCTGTGGGGTCGGGGCGCGGTCCGTGCCCGTCACCCTGTCGCGTCTGCGCACCCAGCGGCCTGTTGCACTGTATTCCCTCCCAGCAGCCCTGTCCCGCTGCTCCCGACTCCCTACCCTGCTCTTTTTCTGCAACTGCAACTCAGGTGCTGATGAAGCATGTGCTGCGCATCGCCGCTGAGTACACCGGTGACGACAAGGAGGAGTGGCAGCGGGCCGCCAAGAAGTTCCGCCTGCCCTACCTGGACTGGTGGGTTGGAGGGCAGATATGGGATTGAGCTTCATGAAACCCAGCTGAGGCAGGGGCTGCTTGCATGCTTGGATGGCTGTTGCTTGCGTTGCGCACCACTCCCTCCACTACCCCTGCTGCCGCTGCTCTCTGGCCCCGCCTTCCCCAACCCACGGCCCAAACCTCACCACCACCCTTCCTCAAAACCGCCCACTCCTTGCGCAGGGCTGCCGACTACGTGAAGGAGAGCGGCCTGCCGCCCTTCCTGAACGAGCCCACCCTGGAGGTGCAGACGCCGTCCGGCAAGCAGACCCTGCCCAACCCCTTCCTGGGCTACACCATCGACAGGTGGGGACAGCTCCCTACAGGGTTTGCCGTAGCTCTGGACAGCTGCGTTGGCACAGTTGCTGCGCTTGCCTCATTTTGCACCTCTGCCCAAGCATGGCGCACCCCACCGCACCAGCTGTACCCCACACCTCGCCGCCCTGCCTCCCTTCCTCCCTTCCTCTCCTGCAGCTCCATCCCCTTCCCGCCCTACGACTCCTGCAAGAACTTCATGAGCATGCTGCTGCCCAACACCACCAACCTGGGCTGCACCACCAGCCGCGACGACTGGGACCGCATCAACGACCAGGTGGGGTGATGCATTGCCATGTGGGAGCCAAGGCTGCCGGCCTGGCATGGCAGTGCCGCATGCATGTGCAGTTCGTTCAGGCCCGGAGGCAGGCACGCTTCTCACCAACCACTGCGCTCCTGCCGACCCGGCACCGCAGTTCAAGGGCGGCCTGGTGGACCAGCTGCGCTCCCAACTGGCCCGCATCATGAACTCGGCAGACTGGTGGGTGCCTGCTGGCCTGGCATGACCAGTGCGTGTTGGTTGTGCCTACTGTCATGTTTGCAAACGAGGTGTGCAACCGCCCACAAACTGGGGCCTGAGGCAGCTGTGCCCTGCAGCTGTGCCGCTGCCGCCGTTCGGCTCCTCCTTACCCCCGCTCCTCGCCCACCCCTCCCCCCGCAGGACGTGCCTGGGCAACAGCCTGGCCGTGCCGCTGTTTGGCACCAACCCGGGGCGCTGCGCCAACCAGTCGTCCCTGGAGACGGTGCACGACAAGATCCACGTCACCATCGGTGGCCCCACGGGCTGGATGAGCGACCCCACCGCCGCCAGGTGAGGCCGTGGGCTTGTGCAATAGTCATGCAGCCAGCTTGAGCTGCAGCTCGACCCCGTCCGCGTTGTGATGTGTGCCTGTCTGGCTGTGCTCCTGGCAGCGCCTGCTCTGTTCCAGCTGGCCTCGCTGACCCCCCACATGCGCAGCTTCGACCCCATCTTCTTCATGCATCACGCCAACGTCGACCGGCAGGTACGAGGGCGTGCCTTTGTGCATGGTTGGCAGCGTTTTTCCTGCCCGCCAGCTGCTGGATGCTACCCGCTGCCACGGCCGGCCCTGCACCAACTGCCATCATGCCTCGCCCTCCCCTCCCTGCCCCACCTCAACTGCAGTTTGCCATCTGGCAGCTGGCCAACCCAAACACCTACATGAACGCTGAGGTGGTCCCCGCCGGCTCTTTCTACAACCCCCAAAACATCACGGTGAGTCAACTGGAGTGCAGGCATGCAGGCGTGCAGGCAGCAGACAGGCGGGAGGGCAGTGGCGCCAGCCAGCAGGTTGATCGCCGCTGGCGCAGGCCAGACGGCGCATCACTAGGTCAGGGCTGCAATCCCATGCCTCACTTGGAAACGAACCGATCTGTCACAGCAACCTGACTCTCTGCGCTGTCCTGATGCAGGTGGACGCCGACACGCCGCTGGCCCCCTTCTGGAACCCCGCCACCAACGAGGCCCGCTTCTACACCTCATGGGACATGCGCAACTGGCGGTGAGCATCAGGGGGGCGGCAGGGTGGCATGCCCCTTGCGCCTGGCTGTTTCTGACGGGGCAGCTTGCAGCGGTGCCTGGGCCTGCTTTGCACAGCTTCCTGCCCAGCGCCCATGTCTGACTCCCTGCCATGTTGGTCACCCTCTGCCCCACTGCAGCAACCTGGGCTACACCTACGACGACTTGGAGCAGTTTGAGGCACTGGCGGCCAACGGCAGCGAGGCCGGCGTGGGCGACCGCGTGGTGGCGCTCTACCCCCTGGAGCCCATCGGTAGGTTTGATTGAGTCAGAACCTCAGGAGTGGGTGGCAGGTTGTGGCTATGCGTGTGCGACCGCGTGGTTGAGCTGAACCCGCTGGCTGCCTTCAGCAATGCACCGACTGGTTGTTCAGCCACCGCGAGCGTAGGCACACCTTGCGCACTGCTATCCCTTCCTTGCCACCAGGCTACACTGGCTACCGCTTCTACCTGGTGGCCGAGAGCATCGACACCAGCCAGGCGCACGGCCATGTGAGTGGGCCCCCAACCTGCCGTCTGGGCATGCTGCCACGCTGACTCTGGCGGCGGCTTTTGCACGTGCATAACTGCACTCCAGCGGCGCTGCTACATGCTGTGTCACTTCTCAATTCACCTTCAGCCATCACCGCGCGTCTACATGTGCTCAGCATGCATGGCTGAGAGTGCCGCTGTGCATCGCCTCCCCCGCGCAGGTGGATGTGCGCGTGTTTGTGGACATGCCCGAGGCCAACGAGACCACGGAGGGCTCCGTGCCCAACTACGCCGGCCTCATGACCTGGCTGCACGACCACATGAGCAAGGGAGGCAAGTCTCGGGCTGGGTGGGGCGCGACAGCGAGGGCGGCAGGTTTGCCAGCCCGTGCATGCGAGCTACGCGCAAGCTGTACAGCCCAGGGTGAGGCAGCAGCAGCCCTGACCATCAATGGGTGATTTACAACCAAGCTGCCGCCGCTCCACCCACGTCATGCAGGCATGCAGTACGTGCGCGACGAGATCGACCTGACCCCCACGCTGGGCCGCCTCAACCTGCTGGCCCCTGCCGACCAGCTGGCACTCGACCCCCAGGACCTGGCCAAGGGGCCCAACCCAGCCAAGGCGCCCGTCCAACTGGATGACGTGAGTGCTTGCTCGGTTTTGCTGTGTTGCCTGGTCTGCGCCACCTGCGCATCGATTGCCGTGGATGTGGTTGCATGCCGGGCAAGCTTGGGCTGCCGGCTGCCGTGCTTGCTGCTCACAGGCTTGCATCGCAATCCTGCTCCATGTCACTCTTGTGTGCCAACCTGCCCCCGGCAACTCCCTTCCTTCACCCCTACCCCGCAGCTCAACCTGGTGGTTGTGCTGGACGGCCCGCAGCCCAAGCTGCTGCCCAACTTTAACGTCGGCCCGCTGCGCCTGGGCTGGAGCATCAACATCGACGGCACCTACGTGTCCGTCCGGCTTCCTGGAGTGAGGAGGCAGACGTGTGGCGTGAAGCGTAAGTGAAGAAGAAGACGAAGAGCAAGGCGGGCAGCCGCCAGCGGCTGCCATGCACTTAGGCTTGAGACACAGCCATGCTGCTGATGTGCGAGCACCACTCCCCCCCTGTTTCAATTGAGTGCCACCCCACCTGTCGTCCCTGCACATGTGGTCTGCACCCTATTTGTTCCCCAACTTTTTTCATATTGCACTTTATTTCATCACCACCCTGGCTCCTGATGTGCGGCTGCCACCATCCACTGATCCACCGTTAAGGTTCACACACCAAGTTGGCATTCCATCTGCACGAGGCTTCCTTCCGAATTTGCCTCCATTGCAATTGTACCATCCACTGCGATTGCCAAGTTTCATTCAAGCTGCTGGCCTCTGCTGCTATGGCTGTACAGTGGTTTTGATGTACCGCTTCGCGCCACTCCACTCTGCCTTGCCCCGGTCTGTCCGCGGCTGGTTGTACGGCAACCCTTTCCCCACATTCATTTTGAAATGCCACCTCTCACCTGTAACTGCTCGCCCCACACTCCAGCTTAGCAACCAGTGTGCACCAGCAGCACAACACCTGCTTCTGTCGTTCTATCGGTGCTTGCGCGTCACAGGCCGCAGGCCGTGCAAAGGGGCAGGCAGGGTGTAATGGAATCGGGGAATGAAACGCCGAGGGGTGGGATCAAGCAAGAGACGGAACAGAAAGCAAGGAATCAAACAGTGTTGGATTGTGATTGGGGGACCGGGCTGCGAAAGAATGGGCAGGAATGCGCATTGCTGAGGGTGGCGCCTGGGCGGGCGCTAAGCCGCCAGCCCAGGCTTCACGAAGAGGCGCGGTTGCTGCCGCCGAGCTGTCGCTGCGCCGCCAATGGACTGACTACTTCAGTTGGCGGCCAGCTCCCAGCCCTGCTGCCGCAGGCCGTCCTTGAAGGCCGCCAGCACGAGCTCCACGTTGGCGGGCTTGGCGTTGTAGCCCATGAGGCCCACGCGCCTGCGGTGGGGGGGAGGAATGGGAGGGGGCGGAGCGCGTCAGCGATGCGGGAACATGCCCCAGGGGGGAGTGTGCAGGGTAGGAGGCTGGGCGTTGCCGCACGCAATCAGCTCACCAGCAGACCGCGCTGTCAATGCAAACGTGCACAGCCAGACCACCGCCAACAGCCTGCGCCACCCCTGCCACACAGTCCCGCAACAACATGCACGCCACGCACCAGATCTTGCCAGCAGTGGGGCCCAGGCCGCCCGCAATCTCCACATTGAACTTGTCCATCGCGTTCTTGCTCACCGCCGCCCAGTCAATGCCCTCGGGCACCTGCACAGGTTGTGGGCCGGGCGGGCAGAGCGTCGGTCAGCACAGCAGCAAGAATACAGAGCAGGACGATGGGGGCAAAACAGGACAAAATGCAGAAGCTTGCGGGGGCGGTGCCCTGCCTCCACCAGCCCTGCCTCCCTGCCTTCGCTACTCAACGCCGCCCCGCCCAAGCAGCAGCAGCGCCCCACCGCCCACCACTCCGCACCTTGATGGTGTTCACAGTCACCAGCCGGTCCTCGGGCTTCTCCACAAACGGCTTCAGGCCCAGCGCCGACAGGCCCTCCCACAGCTGCAACAGGGGGGTACGCAGCCAGCAGGAGCGGGCAGTGAGATCAACAGGAAGTACAGGCATGAGGTAAGAGCCTCTGCTGCTGCGAGCCGCCTGGCCAGCAGCCTGCACCCGGCCACCAACGCCACAGCGGCCCACCACTACCACCCACTGCCGTGCCGCACCTGCTTGTGCGCGGCCTCGTGGCGGGCCCACATGCTCTCCAGGCCCTGCTCCGCCACAATGGCCAGCGCCTCGCGCATCGCGTACCACATGCTGGTCATGCCGGTGTGGTGGTAGCTGCGGGAGTTGAACCAGCCCCTGCAGCCAGGACGGGAGGAGAACAGGCCGCACGTTGTGTAAGGCACGAGCGGAGCAGGTCTGGAGTGTGGGTGGAACCCCTGATGAGGTGCCCAAGAGCCAGATCGAAAGCGGCAGAACTGACAGCCACAGCCCAGGCGGCACCCTGCCGCTCACCAGTAGTCGCCCACCAGGTTGAGGTCAAAGTAGTAGCTGCGGACCTGCGGCAGGGGAGGGCACACAGATGCCAGGCGGGCGGGTCGGGATGACAACCGCCGGAGGACCAGCGTGACCCATTCGCTGCAGTGGTTGCACCGTGCAGATCTGCAGCAGCCACACGAACACCCACCGTGCTCCTGCCCACCTTGCTCCTGCCCAACCCACCCCACCCAGCCAAGCCCAGCCCAGCCCCCTCGCACCTTGGTCTTGCGGGCGCGGATCTTCTCCAGCGCGCGGTCGTTGAGCATGAGCGGCGCGGCGCCGGGGGGCGCGCTCAGGCACTTCTGGCTGCCGCTGTAGATGGCGTCAACCTGGATCCAGGGGGACGACAAGCAAGGTGGGTGAGTGGGCACGCTCAGATGCCTTCACCACACCACCCACCACCACAACAACCACAACACCACGACCACCACAACCACCACAACCACCACACACCAAGAATGCGTGAACTGCCCCAAACCAGCCCCACTCCACTGCAACCCCACCCCCTGCCCACCCCCTCACCTTCCAGGCATCAGCGTACAGGGGCACGCCGCCCAGGGAGCACACGGTGTCCACCAGCAGCAGCACGTTGTGCTTGCGGCACAGGTCACCTGCGCAGCGAGGGCGACAGCGGAAGGGGGTAAGCAAGCGTTTCGCCACTGCTGCCCACACCTGGCTGTATGAGAATTCTGCCGAGGCATCACCACGCTGCATGCTGCACCTTGCTATCAGCTAGCTGTCCACTAAAGCGGGGCAGACACCAGACAGTACATAGTGCGACTCACCGACGCCCGCCAGGGTCTGGTGCACGCCGGTGGAGGACTCGCCCTGCACACAAGCAAGGTGCCGTCACCAGCATGTTGGCACGCAGTCTGGACGAGCAGACGCCACATGCGACAGCGCTGCAGTGCCCATACACAGCAGCTCGCTGCTCGGCTTGCCCAATGCTCGGGCCGGGGCCTGCAGGCCTCCAATGCCGACTTATCCCCAGCCGCGCCCCCTCTGTACCCCCTCCTCACCACCCACCTGGCAGAGGAAGAGCACGGCGGGCTTCTCCTTCTCCACCGCCGCGGTCAGGGTGTCCAGGCTGAAGGAGGTGCCCGCCTCCGTCTTCAGCTCAACCACCTCCGCGCCAAAGCGGCCAGCCATGTCTGCCACGCGCGTGCCCTGCAGCCAAGGCGGCAGCCAGGCAGGAGAGGGTTGTCGGCAGGGGTGCATGTGCAGCAGGCTCTGCCTGGTGTTGCACTAATGGGCAGGTCGACTGGCGGCGCGTGAACCGGTACACATTGCAGCTGCCCCTGCACTTTCCAATGCACCACGCCACATCACGCCCTGCCGACGTGCTCCACAGCCCCACCCACAGCCCACAGCCCACAGCACTCACCCAGATGCCGTTGTTGCCCACCAGGATCTTCTCGCCGGGCTCCAGCAGGTTGGCAATGGCCTGCGGGGGGTGGAACAAGGAGGAGGCCGGTCGGTCAGTCCGCTGCAGGGGATGGCACGCGCTTCCCGCCACACACCTCCGCTGCTGCAATGCAAGTCAGCCTGGCTTTCACAGCAGAGCACGCGTCAGCAACAATGAAGTGTGCCACCCCCGCTCACCATCTCCATGCCGCTGTGGCCAGTGCCGCTCGCGCACAGCGTGTACCTGCGGAGGGTGGTTGTGGCCGCCGGGGGGGGCAGGCATGAGCATTCCAAGTTGGCATGCAGCAGCAGGTGGCTCCGCACTCTGCTCTGCCCTCAAACAGGTGCTACGCTGCCGCTGCTCTGTGCTGCGCAGCGTTGTGAGGCTGCAGTTGCTCCAACCTGGCCCCCTTGCGCCGCCCCTCACTTGGAGTCGGTCTGGAACAGGTAGCGCAGGCCCTGCTGCACCTCGTCCATGATCTTCAGGAAGGGCGGGTGCCTGCGGCAGGGCACACAACAAGCAGCAGGCCGGCAGTTCAGCAGTCGGTGGCGCGGTGCAGACACGCCGCTTGCGCACCATCCTGCCTGGCAGCCACACAAGCAGAGTGCAATGCCCAGCAGAGAGCCAAACATGGCAGCGGCTGCTGGCCTGCTGTAGGCCGCAATGCAGAGACGGGCAGCCGCTGCGATGCCGGCGGCACGCTGTCGCCGCCCACTCACATGTGGCCCAGCAGCGGCAGCGACTGCGCGTTCAGGATGCGGGGCTCAGCGTTGGCGGGGCCAGGGCCCATCAGGAAGCGCTGGGGCACCTGCGGCAGGCAGCATCCGGGCAGGGCGAGGCGCGCTGAGGAAGGTGCATGACAGGAGCGCAAGGCGCAGGAAGGCGGCGGCAGGCGGCAGCGGCGGCAGGCGGCGGCGGCGGCGTGTTGGAGGCGAGTGGCGGGCGTGCCGGCGCCCTCACGGCGCTCTGCATCGACCTAGCGACTGCTGGCAGCGGCCGTGGCCCGCCAGCGAGCGAGGCAGAGCTTGAGTCAGGAGCGCCCTACGCCGCAGGCGGCCCTGTGCGGGTTCACTCACCTCCAGCACGCCGATGGGGCCGCGGTGGGCATCGGAGATGGGCGGGGTGGGCTCCCCGGGGCGCTGGGAGGAGAAGGACATGGTGGCGAGCGACCTGCTGAACTGCGTTGCAAGCCGCCGGCTGCTGCGGGCAATAATGCCGGACATGGGGAGCTGGCTGGACGCGTCGCCCGCGCCGATTGCTAAGCGTCGCCTGCTGCTGCGGTCAGAATGGCTACTACGCTGCCCTCGCCGGGAGCGCCCTGAGCCACGCAATACAGCACCACAGACAGCTGCACGGCCTCACAAGCTGAGCCGATGGGCCGATGGCAGGCCTGGTGGGCTGCGGGCGGGGCTATCGTTGCCACCTCAGCACGGCCCCGGCCGAAAGGCATGGGCACTCGAGCCTCGATTCAGCCAGGACCGCGCAGGCTGGAGGCCGGGACCACAACATCAGGCAGCCTGCGATGCTGTTCACTGCACGCCTCAGCCCGTGGCGCGCTCCGCTGCCTGTGCAGGGTGCCTGACCGCAGCATGAGCAGCATGCATGCGTGCATGCGTGCGACGCGTGCCCAATGCACAGGCAGCCTGCTGCGCTTGCAGGCCTAGCCCAGGTTGAGGTTGGGGAGATGCTCGCTGAGGCATGGAGCATGTGGTCATTGTTTAAGAAGACCCCGCTGGCCTCTATCTCGCCCGGAAGCACTGGCGGAGGAAGCTGGTCACCAGCAGCAGCGCAGCGTGGGCTGCTGTATACAGCAGCCGGTTCCTGGCCTTCCGCTGCTCATCTATCATTTTGAGGGTGAACGACCCCTGTTCACGCCCAATTCCACTGCATGGTGGAGGACAACGCGGAGCTGCAACCGGCGCCCGCCCACTCTGCCGCTGCAGTTCCCAGTCACTGCATGCTCACGCGTGCCTTCAAGTCGTACGGCTTAGCACTGCATGCAGTGCTGCCAGCCCTGCACTGCGAGCTGAGCGGCAGCCGCAGGAAGTAGCCGCCGCCGCCAGCTGGGCGGCGGGGCCGCCTGCCTGGCTGATGGGCTCGCCCACCCTCGCCCGTCTCGCTTGCGCTCCCACCCCCGCGATCTCCAGCCTCACTTGCAGCGCCTGGGAGGACCTCAGCTCGCCGGCCTATATGAGTGCGCAGCGGCGGGAGCCAGAGGCCCTCTCGCTGGACACGCTCAACCCGAACGTGAGCGCCAGGAGGCGGGGGTTGTTCACATGACTGCCGGGCCGCCCCTCCAGCACCTGCCCTTGCCCTGGTTGAAGCCCTGACGCCCGCCGCCCCCTCCCGTCGCCCTGCCGCTGCAGCTGCTCAAAGCCGAGTATGCGGGTGAGCTTGATGGCGGTGATCGGGCTGGGGTTGCCGGCAGCACGTGGGCAGGTGCCGCCGCCGCCGCCGCCGGCGTGGTAGCGCTCGCTGCCGCCAGCGGCACGCCCTGTGCCTGCGCCTGGGCAACTGCAGGCCGCCGCTCAGCGCACGGATTGGGACGGGGACAGCAGTGTTGATGCTCCCTGCAGCCGCCAGCCTCAGTTGCCTGCTCGATTGCTGCGTGCTTCAGTGGGAGACACTGCCGAAGCCGCCGCGAGCACGTGTCGCGCGGCAGGCAACCCACAGCTGCCCATCCTGCAGCAAACTCCGGAGCGCCGCTGCAGCGTTGCAGTGCGGGCAGCAACTTTGGCTGTTCAATCTCACGGTCCGGCCATTGCCTACCTGCCTGAGCACGAATATCTCTGCCTCCCCCTGCAGTGCGCGGCGCGATTGCCATCAAAAGCGCGCAGTACTCGCAGCAGCTAGCAGATGGGCGCGCAGATGGGCTGCCCTTCAACAAGATTTACCAGTGCAACATTGGAAATCCACAGATCCTGGGCCAGGTGCGAGTGGGCCGAGGCTTGCTTGGGCTCAATGTTGTTGGTGCGGGGCGGCAAAACTGCGGTAGCAGCAGTGGGAGCAGCCGCGTGCCGCTGCCTGCCTGCCTGCGTGTATGCCTTAATGCTGCGAGTCGAGTGCATTACTCTGTGCTCTGTGCTGCCGCTTCATTGGATCGCTGGCCTCCCTTGCCCTCCCGCTGTGTTTTCATTACGCCGCCGCCACTTCTTACCGCCCGCCGCTGCCCACCATCCTGCTCTCCCTATGTCGTCCCTCCTGCAGAAGCCCATCACCTTCTTCCGCCAGGTGCTGAGCCTGTGTGAATACCCAGAGCTGCTGGAGCACCCAGCCACGGCAGACATCTACCCGCCCGATGCGATTGCGGTGCGGGGTCGGGGGGCGGGAGCATGGCTGGGCTGTATGCATGCTGCAGCGCTTGATGGTGCAGCTTGATGGGGGCCGAGGGCCTGCCGCACGCCGAGCTGCTGTGCATGCGTGTGCCCGGAAGTTGTTGCATGCTGCTGGGCTGATCCCTCTTCTGTTTCTCTTCTCTCTGCCTGCAGCGCGCCAAGGAGTACCTGGCCACAATCCCGGGCGGCGTGGGCGCCTACTCCGAGTCAAAGGGAGCGGTGGTGCTGCGCCAGCATGTGGCCAAGGTGAGCGGCTGCAGGGTGGAGCTGAGGTGGGGGGTGTGTGGGTGCATGGGTGGCCAGCGCAGGTGGGCGGCTGGGGCTGGCAGCAGGCAAAGCTGGAGGTGCAAGGTGGTGTGTGCTGCCATCAGTGTGTGCGTCCACCGGTGCACACCCGTCTGCACCTGCTGCAGGGCATTGAGGAGCGGGACGGTCACCCCTGCAACATCGAGGACCTGTGGCTCACCGACGGCGCCTCGCCCGCGGTGCACTACATGATGAAGGCGCTGCTGCGGGACGAGCAGGTGCGGACACCAAAGGCTGGAGCTGAGAGGCCTGCAGCTGAGAGGCCTGCTGGGGGATGTGTGCAGCAACTGGACGGGCGGTAGGGGGCGACTGGCGGTTGCCACTGCTTGAGCGGCCGTTCATGCCTGTGCTCCCCTCACTCCCTTACCTCTCTCCCCTGTACCCCTCCTCCAGGACTGCATCCTGTGCCCCATCCCCCAGTACCCGCTCTACTCTGCAACCATCGCGCTGTACGGCGGCACGCTGCTGCCCTACTACCTTGAAGAGGAGGCGGGGTGGCAGGCGCAGCAGGCGGCGCTGCAAGAGCAGGTGGACGCGGCACGCAGGTGGGAAGGGCGGGCTGGAGGGCGGGCTGGAGTGCGTGGGTGGGTTGGGCCTGTGTCAAGTCGCACGCATGCAGGCCAGCAAGTGCAGTTGGCACACTGTGTGGGTTCGCTCCCTGGCCAGGAGGGTGCCTGC
>VIYQ01001291.1:0-55057 GCA_009928355.1 Chlorella sp. CH2018
GCCGCTGCACCTATCTCTTCTGCAGCCCTCCTGGCGTGCACCGAGAGCAGGCGCTCATCGACGACGCTAAAAAGCGGCTGGAGGAGCGGTGAGGATGGGAGGAGGCTGGGCTGAGCCCCCGGGGTTTGCGCTCCCCAACTGAAACCACACCCGCCTTGCCCTCCGCCTTGTGCAGCTTCCTGCCGCTGTTGCAACCGCAAATGGTGCCATACCAGCTGCATCTGTATGCTGAGCGCGCGGATGCGACTGTGCAAAGAGTGGCAGAGATCATTCAGGAGTGAGTTTGGAGAGCGGCAGGCGCCCTCGGTTGATTCCGGTTGAGGGCTGTTGCAGCCGAGCCGCTGCCTGCTGGCTTGGCATGTGGAAAGTTGTCACAAGTTTGACAGCTGCGCTGCGCTGTCCCACGTTGCTGCAGGGATATTGAGAAGACCGAGCCCACTCTGATCATCATGGCCGCGCACAACAAGGTGTGTGGGCACTGGGCCTGCTGGAGTGGAAGCCACACCACTGGACAGCTTGCATTTCGCTCGCATCGACTGCGCTTGCGCCCTCCAGGCTTCTTGGCCCGGGTGCACGCCTCCTGGTGCCGCGTGCCACTCAACTCGGCTGTCCCCATCTGCTCATGTCCTTCCCTGCACCCTGCCACCCCGCTCCCCCATGCAGCCGGGCACTCAGGAGGGGCTTGGATCGGTGGCTGAGTACCTTTCGCGCAACTGCAAGCGGCCCATGGCAATCGTGCACCCAGACTATGCAGTGGGCACTGGCATGGGAGAGCTGTAGGTCCGGCTGCTAGCCATGCAGCTGCAGTCTAATGAGTGCAACAGCGAGGCCCAGCGGGTGCGAATCCAGCCCGCCCGAACTGCGCCTGCTGTATTGGCCAACTTCTGCGCTAGCACTGTTCCGCCCACCCTATTTTGAGCGCTGCTCCCTGTTTGCTGTTGAGTGCCTTTTGCCACCTGTTCCTCATGGTAACATCACTGTCACACTAAAAGCCTGTCTCAGCTAAAATCAGTACAGGGTTCAAGCACGCAAGGAGATTGGCGGTCACGCCACCTCGGCGCCTTCCGCCCTCAGCGCCCTCTGTGTGCCACCTGCCTCGGCCACGCCCGCCGCCTCACTCGCAGACCGTGGCAGCGTCCAGTGCCTGGCCCAAGCTGTGCAGGCGGTCCAGCGCGCACTGCAGGATCGTCTCCAGCCGGCCAGCGCCCTCCGCCGCCGCAAACTCGCGGGCCTCGGCGTTCAGGCGCTCAGCCTTGCACTGCACCTCGCTGGCCTCGGCGCGCAGCTTGGCCTGGCGCTCCGCCTGCTCGCGGGCCTGCGCCTGGTCACGGGCCTTGGTGGCCTCGCTGGCACGCGCCTCGCTGGCACGGACACCCTTGTCTGCCGCCGCCACCGCGGCATCGCGCTCCTCTTCGGCGTGCAGGCGGGCAGCCATGGCCTGCTGGGCGGCCTTCTCGGCGGCCGCAGCCTTGCCCTCAGCCTCCTGCTGGCCCGCAGCTGCCACTGCGACCGCCTGCTTGGCCTGCTCGGCTGCCTCGTGGTGCGCAGCCGCCTGCTCCTGGGCGGCCTCAGCGGCCTTCTCTGCCTTGCGCTGCGCCTCGGCGGCGGCGGTGGCTGCCTCGGCAGAGGCTCGGGCGGCATCCTTGGCGACATCAGCGGCAGAACGGGCCTCGGCCTCCCGCGTCTCTGCCTGGCGGCGCAGTGCCTGCTCCTTGGAGGCCTGGGGCAGGGGAGGGGAGGGGGCAGTGTGGGATGGGTCAGGTGAGACTGTTGCAGTCTGGCGGCTGCTTGCAAGCTTGTGGGTGCTGGCACGCGCGGCCAGCAGGATGAACAGGGGGCATGCCTGTCAAACTAGGGCGCCAACCCCAGCACCCACCTGCTCCTCGGCCATCTTGCGGCCAGCGTGGGCGTTGTCAGCGGCAGTCGTCAGCTGCAGGGGAGGAAGGAAGAGGGGCAGCGAAGGGTCGGGTGAGACAGGGGAGACCGAAGGGCAGCTCTGCTGCAGGAGGCACCCCTCTTGTGCCTGCCCCAACTCGCTGCGCTGGGCACACCTGCTTGCGGGCCTCCAGCTCCGCCGCGAGCGCCCTGGCATCCGCCTCGTGCTTCTGCTGGGCCGACTGTTCTGCAGAAACGAGGCGGCGCTGCATCGACGCGAGGCGTTCGCGCAGCTCCTCCAGCACGTCGGCCGCGCAGCCCTGAGGGCCCGCTCCCTCCGAGCCAGACTTGGGCGGTGGCTCCAGGGGCGTCTGCTGGCGGGTGTCTGGGGCGGGAGTGTTCGGGCTGGGCTGGCGGCCGCCCAGGGTGGGCTGCGCCTGCAGGGAGGGTGGCACAGCAGCGCGGCGGCAGGCAACACGGTGAGCTGTGGCGGTCTGGCGGCAGCTGGCGGGCAGCACTGGCTCGAATGGGGCAGCGGCAGGGGCAGGGCGCACCTCCACGCCAGGAGGGCCGCGGAGTTGGGGCGCCAGTGTGCCAAAGCCGACGACGATGGCCAGGACGGCAGCGATGACGGCTGCCTGCCTGTCGGGGCTCATTGTGGGAGGCAGCTGGCGGCCAGAGGGGCGGTTTGAGAGGGCGCGGCCAAGTGTGCGCCAACTGTCGGCCGGAAGGAAGGCTTGGAGGGCCGCTGAGGGCGGTTGAACCGCTGAGGGGCCGGCAGCAAAGCGAGGGGAGCGAACAGTGGTGTGGCAGCGGCCGGCCAGCCAACCTGGATGCATGCGGGGTGGCCGCCGCGCGTGCTGCGGGCTGCATGCTGTGCCCGCTGCTGCCTCTGCTACCCTCAAACCTCTGCAGAGGGACTGACTGGGGCACTTGTTTCCCATCAGCGCGTGCGGGCCAGCACCCACCTGGGCCGGCCGGCCAAACCGCGTGACTGCAGCTTGTTACGGGCGTGAGAGGGGTGCGGCACACTGCAAACTCACTGAGGGGCGGTTTGTTAGCGATCAGAAGTTGTCTGCGGCCCTGCAGACCCGCCGCCGGCCCCACCGCCGCCTGCCGCTGCTGCCGCCAGCAACCAGCAAAACAACTGTCCATCCTGCCATTGCCTAGTTGGGTGTATGTCGCAGCACCAGGCTACCTGAATACTGTTCTTTGTGTTGCTGTTACAAGTCAGCACGGCAGATCGCAAGGGCCAGCATTGCAGCAAGTGCGCCGCCCGCCTAGCCCGCTGGCTAGCTGCGATCGCACGCATAGCCCGCGAGTAGGTCGCGCAGCTGCAGGCGGATGCACAATAACAGGGATTGTTGGTGACAATGTGGGAGCCGCAGCTGCTGTAGGCCTGAGCACATCCATGCCAGCCGTGCTTCCTCAAGCTACCCGCAGCCCCCACCTGTGTGCCAGGCGGCGCCCTCTGCCATTCCACGTACTGCCGGTAGGTCAGTGCCCAGGTGTCTGGCTGGGCCAGCGCCCACTGCAAGAACTGCACAATCGGCTGCCGTGTGGCACTGCAGGGGGCAGGATTGCACCACAGCAGTGCTCGTCATGCGAACTGAATGACGCTGTTGCGGATGCTGCATGCGGCACAACCAGCACCGAGCTCGGCCTCAGCCCTCAAGCAGCTGGCGCTGTGCATGCCTGCCGTGCTCACCTGTCAGTCAAATAAGGTTCGTGCACCATCACAGATACCGGCACGCCGCTGCCACGCTTGCGCTCAAAGTCGGCTTTCAACCGCTGCGGGGTGTGAAGGCCAGGCGACAGCGCCCAGGAGAGCTTGATTGCAGGAAACGAGGCAAACCACACTCAACACAGCCATCAGATACCCCAGGAGCGGCCTGCTCCACTGCATCCACAGCTGCTCGCCCATCTTCCCAGCTCCCTGCCCGCTGGGGCTAGCCCGCCACCCACCTCCAGCACTGGCATGCCGGGCAGCGGCGCAGGGTCGACCCGCCGAAAGGCTTGTCCGCCCTTGCCGGGCAGCGTGTATGCAGGCACCTCCCTGCGAGCGCGAGCAGCAGCCGGCAGGTGTTGTTCAATGTCACAAGTGCCGCAGCACACCCTCATGTATGCACCGCGCCCAGTGCATACATGAGGGGCCCATAATTTCGCAGCAGCAGCAGCACGCAGCCCTCGGCCGCACCCCGCAGGCCCGCCGCACCAGATGCTCAGTCCGCTCCAGTTGCCGCAGCCCACCGCTGCACACGCCGACAGGTTGAAGGCGTGCATGGGTGCTGCTGGCTGGTGCGGGTCCTTTCCACTGATGCTGCTGTCCCACAGAAAGCCGCTGTCCTGCAGTGCTGCCCCCAGGGCTCCATTCAACTTGAAGTAGGGCGCCCGAAAGCCCACCACGTCCCTGCACCCAGGTTGGTCCACGGATGGGTAGGAGCATGAGGCGGTTGGGCTGGGCAGCATTGGTTTGAGCGCGAGCTGCGGCAGCCACTCAGGCTGCCGGAAATGAACACCAAGCATGGCAGGCGTCTTGAGCTGCATGCCCAGCCAACAGTGGCACAACTGAGACCCTAACCAGCTGCTCCTGCGAGAGCTAGCAAAAACACTCACGCTGCCGGGATGCCACAGTCCTTCACCAGCCAGTCCCTCTGTCCCGTCAGCTCTTGCTTCCATGCCGCATAGCTCATGCTGTCGCCCCTGCTCAAGCGCGAATGAAGTGATGCGCGCAGCAGCAGGTCGGGCCGTGACCAAAAGGGGCTGCAGCTGTTATTGGCGAGCGTCAAAGGAGGCGCATCCCCACAAGCAGCACCTCCCTTGAGCTGCACAAGCAGCCCCCCTTACCCCTGCGGGTGCGTCTTGGTATGCGTTGCAAGCTCGTGGCCCAGGCCGTGCGCCTGGCTCACCACCTCGCAGCTGCCGTCTTGCCGTCCGCGGGGGCAGCAAGTTGAGAACCTACAGGGCGGCACAGCAGGAACATGTAAGCAGGATGGCATGCCATTGTCAGCCTTGGGTAGGCAGGAACCGCAAGACAGCAGCTTGCACCTGCACATGATGCAAACAACAGCTGCTGCGCTGCCAAGGCGCACCATGTCATGGGGGGCCGGCAGCCGTTGGGGTTGCGGGCCCCTGATGCCACAATTGTCTTGTCGTAAGCTACCGCCCATGCGCTTGCCGAGGGTGCATCGTCAAGAGACAGCCTGGAAGAACATGGGGGTTCAGAATGAACGAGGCAGGCACGGAGCAGCAGCGGCGGCGGCGGCAGCGGCGGCGGCAGCGGCAGTGTCATGGAGCTTACAGTATCAGGTTGGGCGCCGCGGTGTCCGAACCAGAGCCTCCTCTCAATCGCTTTGCGCCGCGCAGCACCAGCCAGCAGGCCGCCACCAGGTGGAGCGCCAGAAGCGCGGCCAAGCAGCCACGCCCACGGCGCTTCCCGGCCTGAAGTGATGGTGTGTGCATCGACGCAAGCTGATCTGAATGCGGCGGAAGGTAGGCGGCACCAGCAAGCTGCAGCAAGCCTGGCTGGCGGCAGCTACGGCAGCTCGATGCATTGCCAGGCCAACATCGCCATTGAGGGTCACACTTGTCCACCCTGCTGGGCACTATTTCAGATGGCAACGCTGAACAATACACCCGCTGCGTTGGTTATTCTTATGATCCAGCCCACATGTGCCAACCAGCATGAGCCGCACTTCCCTGCTGCTGTTCAAAATGCATCGGCATGCTTGTTTGCTTGTTACACTGTCTCATGTTTCACTAGAGCTCGATGTCCTCTGGCCGCCACCGCTTGCCCTGCTGCCGCTGCAGGCGCCGTCCTCCTGCTGCAGCACCGCCGCCGCCTGCTGCATTGGTGCCAGGGGGGCAGTCTTTCAAGCGCGGTATGGTCGAGTATGTCCGGCCAGCCGTCATGCCCAGATGCTGCATGCCGCTGCCGCTTGGTGCCGGCCAAGGCTTGACCGCGCGGCTGAGGCGCTGGTCGAATTTTTTGGCTGGCTCTGCAGGGCAGGAGCGGTTCAACATACGGAGGCTCTTAGGGCAGCTGCCACCGCTGGCAGGATGCCCTCACGGACGCTGCTGCACACTGACGCTGCTGCACACCCAAGGCGCGCGGCATGCAAACTCGCCGCGCCTTCCAGCCAGCAAGTGGTCTGCTGGCTGTAGCCCTGCCCACCTGCGCACTCCCACCCCGCAAACGCGTGCCAGTGGCTGCCCACATCTGAAAAGTCAAGGCGCCACAGCTTGTACTGCGAGGTGCAAGAGCAGCCGGCAGGAGGGGCCGAACCCGTCAACACTGGAAAGCCATTGCTGTTGCAAGGTCGGCAGGCTGGCCAGGCTCCTAGCCAGCTTGCCCGCCAGCAGGGCGAAGCCAGTGGTGAGCTGCAGCCCACCTTTTGGTGCGGCTCCAAGAATGGCAGCAGGTTGGTGTCGTTCAGGCTGGGCGGCAGGCTGAGCACGGCGGTGCCGCTTTCTGTGCTCTCCTTGGTGCATGCTTTGGAGTTGTCAGGCGTGGAAGGGTCTGGCGGAGTGGAGGCGCACTTGGGCCAGAGGATGGTGGCACTGGGGCGCAGCACCAGCGTCTGGCCCTGCCGGGAGGGGAGCGGAGGCAGGTGTAAGAATGGGATGATGCAACACAGCAGGCAAGATGGGCGATGCAAGCAGGCAGGCAGCTGGTGCCAGCTTGTGGTCTTGAAGGTCGGGTACTGCTGACCAGAAACAGGTGCATGAGCTGAAAGGGCAGCCGACGACAGCCGCACACCCTCCCGACCATCGCAACCCAGCCACTCACGCTTGCAATGCCCTGGGCTGCAGAGAGAGGCTCCACATGCAGCGGCATGCCCTGCGCCTCTCCCCCGGCAGCCAAGTCTGGGAGGGGCATCAGCACATCTCCTTCTGGACAGGGCACCGGGAACTGCAGGTCGCCGCTGTCGGGGCAGCGGCAGCGCGACAGCGCCTGCGCCGCATTCTGGCAGAAGCACTGGAGCTGCAGGCAAGGGGGGTGGTAGGCGGGGAAAGAGGCATGCGTGCAACTGCAGAGATGGACGCGCAATAGATCCAAGCCCCATGAGTTTCAGCAGAAGCACTGGAGTGCAGGCAGGCAGGGGGGCGGGAGGTAGGAGCAGAGAGGCAAACGGTTGGCGCAAGCTGCGCAAGCCCAAGAGACAAGGCCTGGTCCAACTAACATGTAGCAGGTAAGGCTACATGGAGGCATGTCGCAGGAGCTGTGGGCCAGGCACGACCTGCCCTGCCCGGCCGCTCCTGCACCTGCACCACGCGCCTCGCACCCCACACAGCGCACTTGCGGCAGGATGAATGCCCGCTCGGTAGCCGCTGCCAGCGCCATGCCCACATACACCTGCTCCAGCTGCTGCTGCAGGGCGCGCAGGTGCCAGAGCAGCATGTCCTCGCTCTGCACCCAGCTGTTGAAGCTAGGGGGCGCCTGCGGGTGCAAGAGAAACGATGTTGAGCGTTGGCAGGCGGGCGGATGGCAACGAAGAGGAGCGAGCAGCTGGTGAGGCAAGGGCACGACAGAGATCACCCCTGCACCTCCAGCACATGCAGCAGGCTTGGCTGCGAGCGCAGGAAGCAGCTTGGATCCAAAGCATCCCTGCTACAACACGCAGCAATTGGAAGCATACAGACCTTGGGCACTTTCAGCTCGATTGTGACATAGCCGCTGGCCGCCCCCAGCCCTGGGCCGCCCTGCTGGCTGCCACTCCCTGCTGCGCTGCCTCCTGTCTGCTGCCCCTGCTGCGCTGCTGCCTGCTCGTCCTGCCTGCCCCCCTGCTGCTGCGCCGCACCGCCACCCGCGCCACCCTCACTGCCGCTGCCGACGCGACTGGCGCTGCCGCTGCCGCTGCTGCCACCGCCAACTGTTGTCAGCTGCGTCCATGCATCCAAGTTGGCATGAGTGTCATCCTTGCCACCGCCGCCCTCATCTGCCGCATCCTGGCTGCCCGGCTGCGGCTCCTGTGGCCAGGAGAAGGAGGGATACACAACAAAGCTCAGCTCGGAACATCACGCACACCACCACAAACTGGTAACTGGGCACGGCATGGAGCATACACCAAACTGCATGCCCTGCCCTTCATCCCCCACCTGTGCAGCGCCGCTTCGCAGCTTCTGCCGCGCTGCGTGTGCTTCGCTCGTCGACAGGCCGCTCCACAGCGCTGCGCCGCCCAGCAGCGCAACTGCTGCGACCGCCACGACGCGGATCCAGCCAAACTGCCGCCGGCGCGTGCGCAACCGCACACCCGCCATGGGTAACTACCTAGCTGGTTGCGTTGCTGCTGCTGCGGTGATGAGAATGCACCTGCAGGCAGCGGCGGCGGCGGCAATGGCGGCGCTAGGCGGCCTGCGCGGAGGGAGGCGCTGCAGCTTGCAAGACGTTCAGCGTGCCACCCACAGTCACGATACTCCGTGACAGACAGCTGCAAAGCCCCAGGCGCGGCGCTCACTTTGCCACTGGCGCCTCTGACGCTCCACAGCCGAGTGCGGTTGCTTTCAACTGTCTCTGTTGACTGTTGCTCTTCAGATTGAAGTGCGGGACGGCCAGACAGCCTCCCAGCTGCTCGGGAGCTGTACAATACCTCGCGGTTCAACAGCGCAGCGTTGATCGTGTACTAAGACAAAGAGGAACTGCAGTAAAGTGCAGCCTGGTGCGTTTTCATACGTCGCATCGCGAGGGAGAAGCCGCTGCCGCCGCTGCCGCTTGGCGGCGTGCCGTGAGCAGCGCCACAAGCCAAGGGATTTCAGCAGGTCGGGCAGCACTGCCGCAGATATGAAACGGTTGCCAACTTGCTTATATCATTAGTAGGTCGGGACCGCAGGGCGAAACAATGTTTGCTTCTCCAGGCTGTCGTGCCCGCCCCATCTCCTGCACGGCCTGGCTGGACGCACAACCTGCTGCCCAGTCTGCTGCCTTCTGCCCGATGTGCAGGTTTCACTTGCAGCACAGGAATGCAAGACACAGTAAAGTAGGGTCAAAACCAAGAGGACGGTACTGTCAGTTGCTAGTCGTGGGAAGGGCAGAACATGCAAACACTGTTTATCCCACAGCCACGCGAGGGGAAGCACCCACTGCACAAGTCATGTCGCTGGCAACAGCGGCAGCAGTGCACGCCAGCTGTCGAGTGCTGCTCCATCCCCTATCTGTGCCTGCCTAGAGCCACAGGAACTGGTCCCGCCGGCCGGCCAGCTGGGACAGCTGCTTGCGCAGCGCCGACACCTCAGCAGACAGCGCCTCGTTGCGCTCCAGCACTTGGGACACCAACTGGCCCATGCATGCCTGCTGCGCCTGCGGCACCAGGGAGGGGGCAAGGGCAGGAAGAATGGGCTGTGGAAGTGTGGCACCTCTGGCGGGTAGCAGGGCAGGGCTCGCTGCGCTGGGGAAGCAGCAAGCATATGCATGTGTTGGCAGGCAGCAGCAGGCGGCATGCCAGAGCAGGGGCAAGGCTGGCAGGCAAGCTACAGGCGGCAGCCAGCAACAGACAGCACCACCCAGCCTGACACACAACCAACCCACCTGGAACTGCTGCAGCATGTCCCAGTGCAGGGCTAGGATGTCGTCCCGCAGCCCTGGCGGCAGCCCAGCTGCAGCCTCCGCCATAGCCGCCACGGGAGCGCTGCTGCCGCCGCCGCCCCCCCAAGCAGCCCCGCTGCTCAGCTGTTCCAGGCTGCGCTGGGCTGCCGCAAAGCTGAACTCCAGAGGGTGGGACGCCAGCCCTGCTGCCGCTCGATCACGGCTGGGTGCCGCATCTGCCATCTCAGTATCTGCTGGCGCAGAGGGGATTGTCCACAGAGCACCCGAGCCAGCTGTCAGCGCCACCTGGGCCTCCGCACTTGCAGCGCTGGCAGCCTTGAGCTTGTCCTCAGCCGCGGTGCTGGCGCTGCGATGGTGCTGCCCACCTGCTGCGGCGGGCGAGGGCAGCGGCTGGTTCTCTGCCAAGGCGGGCGAGCCGCTAAGCGGCGGCTGCTCTGCCTCAGGGGCTGCAGGCAGCGGCGAGGCCAGGCGGGGCAGCAGCTGGCCGCGGCGGCCGCTGGTCAGCGGGACAGCGCCGGGGCTGGCCCGCCCACTGTTGGTGCGCTCTGCTAGCACGCTGCGGCCCTGGGGCGAGGCCGACCCAGCCGGCTGCGGCTCTGCTGCCATGCCTGGCAGCGGACTGATGCACAGCTGCGAGCGGCGGTCCGCTGCAGCTCCGCCAGCCAGCGGGGTGACATCCAGTGGCGACGGCGCAGCTGCTGCTAGCCGCCGCCCAGACGCAGCTGCTGCGGCTGTCCCGGCCTGTCGGCCAGCAGGCGGCGCCACCAGTGGGGTGATGTTCAGATCCACTGGGGCAGCCGCCAGGCGCTCCAAAGGTGTGAGGGCCGCCTGCTGCTGCTCCGGCTGCTGCCTTGCTGCGGCTGCAGGCGTGCCACCGCCCATGGGTGTGACGCCCAGCCGCTGCAGGCGCTGCGCCACATCTGCCGCTGCATCGCCGCCGCGCAGCTGCTGCTGCTGCAGAGGTGTGACCTCTGCTGCTGCTGCCGCGCTGCGCTGCGCGTCCATGCCGGGAAGGGGCGTGACGGCCAGGCCACCTGCCGCAGCCTGTGCTGCTGCGGGGGCTGGGCGGTGCATTGGCGTGACCTGCAGGCTACCTGCTCCGCTCCCCGCCGCATTGCTAGCTGCAGGTGTGGCTGCGGGCGCAGGCATTTGCAGGGCTGACGCCTGCGAGCTTGCGCTGCGCTGCAGCGCTGCCGCAGAAGCTGCTGCGCCTGCTGCGGGAGAGAGTGCCCGGGACCCGGGGGCAGACATGGATGTGCGCCTGCCGTCCGCTGCATCACCTGCACACAACACAGGGATGGTTGAGGTGTCAGCCGAGTGCATGATTGACATGGCAGGCATCCCTCTTGTCACAATGAGCACAGCAGCCAAAACTCAGAGCACCTGCTGCCTGGTGGCGGGTGGCGCTCAGCGGGTGCAGCTGCAGCGCATCAGCTGCTAGCTTGGCGCGAACAGCGGCGGCAGAAGAGGCTGGGTGGCTGCCAGTGGCGGCTGGTCGTGTGACGTAGGATGCTGCCGCATCACCTGCTGTCTCAGCTGGGGCGGCGGTGGCTGGCGTGGGGGCTGCCGCTGGGGCAGCAGGGATGCAAGAGCCAATGGAAGCAGCCGCTGCGCCAATGGAAGCCGCTGCAGAAGCCGTTGGTGCAGCAGGTGGGGGTAGAGTCGCGGTGCTGCCGCTGGGTGGCATGCCCAGTCGGGAGGGACCCGGCCCCTCGCTAGCAGCCGGCGCGCCAGCAGCAGATGGCGCTGCTGTCGATGCCGAGGGGCGGTGCCGGGAGCCGGGCAGCGTCAGGTAGCGGTGCTGCCAGTGCAGGCTGGTCACAGGGGCACCCCCTGCCAGGGGCAGCGTGTGCAGCGGCTGCCGCACGTGGCGAGGGTCGTACAGCAGCACCACGCTGTCTGCACAGCAAGGCAGCAGCGTAACAGTGTAGCTCGCGCTCCACCATAGCCAAAAGGGCATTCTGCGGCAGCAAACCTCAGCCGCACATACTGCCGGCCCCGCCGCTGCCGCACTCTACCCACGCAGCAAGTCCATCGCAGCTCTTGCCCACCTGCGGTGCCCACGCCCAGCATGGAGTGGTCCTCCTTCACCATCAGAGCGGTGGCTGGCACACCTAGGTTGATGGTGGACACGTGGCCCGGCCCTGCCTGGCGGTCCTGCGGGCGCCAAGGGCAGACGGAATGGGGCAGTGGCACCAAGGATGCAAGCAATGGAGCATTGGCACATGCAGCTCCCTGGGCAGAGAACTTGCAATGAGGTGGCTCAACAAGGCTTGCAAAACGTGGCCACCCATCCACGCCCACCTGCAGGCACACTCGGCCATCAGCACCGGCGCTGTACACCATGCCCGGGCGCAGCGGCAGGAAGCTCAATGCCGCCACGCCACCGCTGTGCTGGCCCGCATAGTGCTCCCGCACTTTCTGGCTGGGCACATCCCAGACCGTCACGCTACCCGCCGCGCTGCCTGCCGCCACTGAGGGGTCGCCAATGCTGGCCACAGACAGGCTGAGGCGCGCCGAGGTGTCGGCAGAGGGCTGCAGCGGCAGCGCACCCGCAGCGCCGGTGCGAAGTGCATCGCTGTAGAGCGTCACGCTGCCACCGCCGCTGCAGGTGATGGAAGGGAGCATGGGCCGCCGGGATTGGGCGCGTGGAGCAGCCCCCACATGCCGAGCAGCCCGCAGCAGGTGAGAAGACCACGCAGCACCATCTAGCAAACAAGTTCCAGTAGTCCTCTGGTCAGGCGCAGCTAGCATGCATCAAATGCATGGCAGCCACGGCGCCCCACCTGGCCACAGCCAGGAACTTGTCCTCATGCTGGAACTCCACGGCAGTCACGCCGCCCAGGTGGCCCGGCAGCTCCAGTGGCGGCGCCTGCAGGTGCAGGAGGCACGTGCGGTGTGCTCCAGGAATGTGCAAAGGCACAAACTGCTCTGCAGCACAATAAAACACACGTGCAGGCAAGGCCCATGTCGCGCGCCCGCGCAAGGCAGAGGAAGCCAACCTCCCGCTACTGCACTTGAATGTACATGTGCACAGCCAGCGGCATGCTCGGCGACCGACAGTCCTCCGCACCTTGCCGCCCTGCTGCGCCATGTCGAACAGGTACACCGAGCCGTGGTCGGTGCCGGCGGCCAGGCGCTTGGAGCCGCCGCACCAGGAGAGGCCGGTGATGGCGCCCAGGTTGGCGGCGTCGCGCGGCAGCACCGCCATCACCTGCCCGCTGGAGTAGAGCAGTTGGATGGTGCCATCAGCGCTGCCGGCAGCCACCACCTTGTTGTTGCGGTTCCAGCACACCGCGCCCACGGCCGCAGCGTGGTCCACCACCACGCTGCTGAAGGCGCCGTCGCCGCCGCCGCCCGGCGCCCGCTGGCGCAGCAGGTGGACTCCCCGCCCGGACGCCGCCACGAACGTGTCGGCCGCAAACTCGGTGCGAGACATGGCGCCTGCAGGCGCGCCCGCCCGGCTGCGTCAAAAGTTCGTTTGCGCTTCTCCTGTCGGGAGCTGTTGTGGCGGGCAGTCGCGTGCTGGGCCGCGGCGCAGCGATCGCCGGCTTGGTGGGGCAGAATGCAGGCAGTGCTGCTCGCTCGCCACTGCGCAGCCCCCGCATCTCGCCCCGCTGGCGGCCCCATGCTGGGGGGCTGCCCCGTGTGCATGGCAGAGCTGGATTGGGGATGCTGTTGTGATCGGGAAGGGGCGGGCAGCGGTGTGGCCTGCGGGAGCGCCGCAGCTCGCGCAGCCCCTTCGCTCCCTGCCTCCCCGGCCCTGGCTGCTGGAGGGGTAGCATCAGCACACGGTGAACTTGTCATCCACCATCGCGCCGGGAGCTCCCGGTGGGCCGACCGCCTGGACTGCAGTCGACTGCACCGCCGCCGCCGCCGCCGCTGCCACCCGCCGACTCGCGGTCTCAGCTGCCCCAGTTTGCCAGCAAGCCATGAGCAGTGGCCAGGCCGGTGCATGGAACCAGCAGTTGTGCACCTCACTCTATATCCAGCTCGTTGGCTCGTTGCCACCACTTGAGGAGAATCGAAGCAGGTTGACCGGGGCAGATGGTGAACGCGGTTGGGCATCACGCTGCGAAGGAAGCAGGTGGCAGCAGAGTGCTCACTCATTCCGACCGGTTGTGATAGCCAGCTTCATGGCACAGCCTAACAAGCTAAGCTATCGAATCTGCACGGATGGGAATCCGTGCCTCCTGCCTCCTGCATGGCACGTAGCCCCACAGCAGCGAGCCCGCGCTGGCGCCGGCTGGGGTTCTGGAGCAGGCTAGTCGCGCAGGCGTTGTTGTCGATCTTTCCTGCCATCGAAGTGCTCAGCAAGCCTTGCTGCAACTCCTGCAAGCCCGTCTGTTGCGCGCCCCGAGTCAGCACGCGCTCACAGGCCCGCTGCGCCTATCGTTGACGCCACCCAGCGAGCGGCAGCTGGTGGCTGAACCTCGGCACACCGGTGGATGGGCCCAAAGGCGAGCAGCGGGGAAGGGCTGTGCTGCTCTGGCCCAGCCTGCAGGGTTAGGGGGCAGCGGCTGACCCTGTGATGCCATCTGAATGCACGCGTGAGAGCCAGCGCCCGGGCCGCGCGCCTGGAGGGGGCTGGTGGGTGGCTGCCGGCGGTGCATGCGCTTGCCAACCGGCGGCGCCGCCCACCTTGCGATGCCACGCTCTTCTGTCTGTGCAGGCCCTCTGGCATCTGCGGCATGGAACAAGCAGGCAGTTCCAGAGAAGAGGCAGCTCCGACTGCAGGAGGACAGCAGGAGCAGCGGGGCGTTGGCGGCTGTGCGCCGCCAGCCGGCACAGGCGCAGCACCTGCCGTAGCCAGCAGTAGTGACCAGCCAGCTGCAGCGCAAGACGGTCCTGGCTCGCGGCTGCAGGATTCGCAGGGGCAGGCATGTGAGGCCATGCCAGCACAGAAGGGCTCACCAGGGCACAGCAGGGCGGCTGCGGCAGAGCCTGCTCCACCCCGCCACCTTGCAACCGTGCAGTGGATAGCAGCCGCACTGGAGGCTCCAGCAGCGGGTGAAGAGGGCGCTGCGGCTCTCAGGCCCGTGAAGCCAGAGCAGCAGGAGCCTCCAGCACAACAGCAGAATGATGCACAGCAGGAGCAGCAGCAGCAGCAGCCGCAGGCTAACGACGTAGCGCAGCGGCGGCAGCAGCGGCGGCAGCAACAGGATCGGCAGCATGCGGCGGCTGACGCACTGGCAAGGGCTCTTGGGATTGATGCCCCCCAGCCTGCACCAGCGGCAGTGGAGGCAGCGTTAGCATCAGATGCGCCACACCGCCCCCCGTCTGCACGGCCGGTTCGCGCGGCAGCGGCACAGCAGCAGGCAGCCTTGCTGGCAGAAGCCGTGGCAGCCGACAGCCGCGTGCCTCTGTCGGTTGCCAAGAGCGCGGGGGTGCGGCGCGGCCGCAAGCCCTCGTTCCTGCTGGCTCAGAAGCGTGCCCTTGGCAGCGGCCGGGGAGTGTCGATTGTGAGGGCAAATGTGTCTTTGATCGCCTGCCTGCAAATGGCCCTGTGCACATGCATGGAGGCTGAGGGCGCGAGCAGACCGCGAGCCGAGCTCATCACAATGCACAGGACTGCCGCATGTACTGCCGGCCCAGCACCGCCGCAACCTGTTCAGAAATCCACTGACTGGCTCACATGCTGCGCCCCTCCCACCCCGCTGCTGCAGTACAACGGCGTCTGCTTCGACCGCCGCAAGCAGCGCTGGTTCTCCCAGATACAGCAGGCCGGCAGGCGCCACTTCCTGGGCTACCATCCCAGCGAGGAGGCGGCGGCACAGGCATATGATCGGTGAGGCGGGCAGCTTGCTTCCGGGGGATGGCAAGAGTGGCTGGACGGTGTGTCGTCTGATGGCTATTATGCAACAAATGCCCAAACTTCCCCTGGCAGACGCTCATGTGCGCCCGATGCTATGGTTGCGCTGCCCTGCTGCTCATAATCTGCGGCTAGCCCCCACTCGGCGTGCAGGGCGGCACTCCAGCTGTACGGGCCCCAGGCGCAGCTCAATTTCCCAGATCGCGCGCCGTCCCCCAGCAGCCGCAGCGCAGATGAGCAACCATCCAACCGCGGCAGCGGCAGCAGCAGCCCGCAGCCTGAGCGGGATTCGCAGGACACAGAACCAGCGTCTGCGGCTGCTTCGGCAGGCGGTGCGTTTGCTACCCCGCAGCAACTTTCTGCAGCGGGAGCGCTGCTGGCTGCCTGGCTGGCTGCCCCTGCAGCACCAACCGCCCAGAAGCAGGTCAAGTGGCCACAGGCCGCCAAGCAGGAGCGTCCGCAGGGCGCTGCCTCACCATCGGCGGCGGTGCAGCAGCTTGCACTGTTGCAGCAGCTGCAGCAGCTCGAGCAGCAGCTCAACCCGCAGCCGCAACAGGAGCATCTGCAGCAGCAGCAGCAGCAGCAGCAGCAGCAGCTCAACCCGCAGCCGCAACAGGAGGAGGAAGAGGAGGAGGAGGA
This sequence comes from Chlorella sp. CH2018, assembly GCA_009928355.1. Taxonomy (NCBI): domain Eukaryota; kingdom Viridiplantae; phylum Chlorophyta; class Trebouxiophyceae; order Chlorellales; family Chlorellaceae; genus Chlorella; species Chlorella sp. CH2018. The sequence continues at coordinate 15,870 of VIYQ01001291.1, forward strand.
GGAGCAGCAGCAGCAGCAGCAGCACCTCAACCCGCAGCCGCAGCCGCAGCAGCAGGGACCGAGGCCAGATTCTTGTCCAGCACCTGACAAGCCTAGCACGCAAGTGGGTCGGAAGCGGCGGCACATCGAGCTCGATTGTGAGGCAGCGGAGCCGTCTGCCCAGCAGCAGCAGCCGGCGGCAGCATCGCATGCGCAGCAGGTAGGGCACATATGCACCAGCTGCAACTAATATGGGCAACCGTTTGGGTTAGCAGAGGCAGTGTTCAGGCTGCCGCTTGGTGTGGATTCTAACGCCCTCCTGCTAAGCCTGTCCGTCGCCACTGCGTGCAACCCCCATGCTGCTGCAGCCTCACCCCGGCCAGCATCTGCCGTCCCTGGCCACGCAAGCGCCCTTGCCACCGGCTGCTGCCGCTACTGGGGCAGTGACGCAGGCCGGTACAGAGGGAGGGGCGGCAGAAGCGGCAGCAGCAGGAGCCCCAGCGGCTGCAACAGCAGAGCTGGGGCCAGCAGGGGCAGCGCCGGCATCGCAGCAGGTGCTACAGGCGGGCAGCGCGGCGGCTCGTCCGCAGCTGGAGGCCTCGCGGTCACCACTGCAGCTTGATACATCCTTATCGTAACTGTGAGAACCTTGATCTGCAGCAACCAGCGGTGTTACAGTTTGTCTTTACCAACTTTCCACGCCAGCAGCTTTCTGGCCTTCAATTGCACATCGTCACACCTCCCGTTCAATTGCCATGGTCACACCTCCAGCCTCCTTGCATCGACAATATGATGGAATGCCCGCCCTGCCGTGTCCACTGTAGCACACGATTGCTTTCTAGCTAGACATCTAGTAAGTGTCGGCTGCAGTGTGGCCATTCCGCTCCGATCAAGCCGCTTACCGGGGCTGCTCACTGCCCCGCACTCTCAATTGCCGGCTGCGGTCGACAGAACACGCTGCAACACGCTCCTCTATGTATTGGAGCCCTTTCAACCCGCACCACTGCTCTTCTCAACACTGTTGAAGCATCTCCCCGCATGTCCCGCTCCGTGTGCATGGCTGGCAGGATGGACAAGTTATGAGCATAGTGTGCCTGTTCCACCTGGCACAGCCCGCAGCGGCCACCTGCGAAGCGTTTGACACCGTTGATCAGGACCTGCAAGCGACCTCGTATCTTATCACGTTGTGCAGGCCAGAACGCTCAGGCAGCGATGGCGGCAGTGGCTTCGCGGCAGCAGCAGCGCTGGCCACACATGGGGGTGGCGAGCGTTTGCTGTGCAAGCCGAGCAGGCAGGGGCGACAGCAGGAGCAGCAACCACAGCAGGGCCAGGCCTGCAGGCGCAAGCGGCGCTGACCCCTGACCCCTCCCCACACTCCCGTCATCATGCTTCCAGCCGTGGAAGAGTGTTTGTTGCACTGCCAACTCGTTTCCACGTGTAACTCGCACGTGAGTTGCATAAGGGTCAGTTGTGCGGCTGAAACAGCAGCCAGAACGGCTGGCGGCTGCAAGCCACGCTGTGCAGCTGCACCATCGAGTCGGCGAGAGCAAGTGGGCAGCTGTACGCATAACGGCTGGCCAGCTCAGTGCACCTGCATACACGTCTGCCTTGCGCGCCCGATGAAAGAGAACTGCAGTAGCAGCCAATTGAATATAAATGTGCTATCTCTGGTGCTGTGGAGACGGCAGGCAGTGTTTGTTCAGGCGGCAGAGCGTGGAGGGCGTCGATGCGCCAGCGGCGGCGGGAAGCGGGGGGCAAAGGCCCCCTCGGCGCGCCGGCCTGCAGCCTGCTCGGTTGACGTTTCACGGTGTCTGGATGCTGTTGAAGGTGCTGGGCGGCCGCTTCCCGTGCGGGTGGCGAGGGTGCGTGCCAGAGGTCGCGGTCGGGGGGCCGCCAGCGCCGCGCCCAGCCCTGGCAAGAAGTTCACACTGCTCTGGAGCGCGGATCCGAGCCCAGAACTGAAGTGCCAGTCCAGCTCCGGCCCATGCCGACCTGCCGCCAGATGGCCTCCTGTCCAACAGGCCCGTTCTCTGGGCGTCATTCCACCGCTACTGAGCCGTTGTTCTTGCCACTGACACACCAGCAAAGAGTACAGCCCGCAGGGAGTCCACCACACAATGGAGCAGCCGTGGGCGCCCTCTGACGGGCCCCGCGCGCGTCGCAAGAAGAAGAGCCGGATGGTGAGTGCTGTCTGGCAGCCCCCAACTGCGCAGGAGGCGAAACTAACCCGTTTTTGCTGGCCCCGCTGCTCTGAAGGGGCGGCTTCCCTCTGAAATCACTGGCGAGGAGCTAGCTGCTTGGTGAGAGCACTCTGGGAGGCAAGGGCACTCCCTTGCACGGCGCCCAGCCCAGAGGCGAACGCGCCCCTGACGAGGAGCTGAGCCAAGCGTTTGCTGTGCCGCCTCCGCGCGCTCCGCTGCTCGCCCACAGCATGTTCTGCCCAGTTGCGCCGCGCGGAGCCAGCCCGTCGCGGTCAGACGGTCGCGCCGTGCCCGTTCGCCGCGCCCACACCCACACGTGCCGCCGACGCTCCCGCCTCCCCTCCCTCTGCCTTCCGCAGGTTCCACGTGCCGGCAGAGGAGGCCGCCAAGGCCATGCGCGTGTCCTTGACCGTGCTGAAGCGCATTGCACGCAAGAACGGCATCACACGGTGAGCTGCGGACTCGTTTTGCCGCAGTACGGGCAGTTGGGTGCTAGCCCCGGAGCCGCCTGGCCCTTGCGCTTCCCTGCGCAGCCGCTGGGGGCGCCTAGCCCCCCGCAGCCCTCAACCTGCCCTGGATCTGGATGCTGCCGCCGCCAGTGCGCCCAACCCCTGCCGCACTTGCTGCTGCCCTCCAGCGCCCCTGTTCCATGAAGCTGAGCCCGCAGTTGGATACCGGACCGGCGCATGCCGGCCCCACATGCTGTTACCTACTATGGCCCCCTTCCCTTACCTCATCCTCTCCCTCCCCACCCTGGCCACCCACCCTCCCACACCACAGCTGGCCCTACCGCAAGGTCAAGAGCCTGAGCCGCGCCATTGCGCAGCCGGTGGCAGGCGGGGGCAAGGGCGGCAGCCACCAAAACGTGCTGGCAGGTGCGGCGGCGCCGTCCTGGCTGCCAGTGCTGCCGCTGGTGCATTCGCATGTGGTTGCATCGATGCTGCGAGCTGCCAGCCAATGCTGCATGTGCAGGAGCAGCGCCGCTGCCCCCCACAACCCCCCACGCTTCAACTCGGTGGTGTCAAGCTCCAGCTCTAGCCACGACGTCCCGTACCCCCTCCCTGCCCCCTGCCCCCGCAGACGTCCTCTCACCCACCAACCCTCTGGACCAGCAGATTGCTGCGGCAGCAGTGGCAGCCGCTGCCGCCAGCCAGGCCGGCTCGCCCAAGGAGCTGCCGCTGGGCCGCAGCGCCAGCCACTCACAGCTGCCGCGCACCGGCAGCGGCGGCGCGCAGCTGCCGCCCGCCCCGCTGCCCGGGCTGGCAGACCTGCCGCCCCTGCCACTCACGTGGCTGCCGCCGCTGCCGCAGCAGCCACAGCCGCCGCAGCAGCAGCGTCAGGCACCCAGCGACGCGTTCCATCCCGCTTGGCAGCCGCCTGAGCCGGCGGCAGCACCCAGCGGGCACAGCCAGGGCAGCCGGCTGTGGGGCGGCCCACCCTCACCCATGGCCGCCGCGCAGCAGCAGCAGCAGCAGCAGGCAGTGCCGCAGCGGCCAATTGTGGTGCGGCCGCAGCCCCACGCCTGGCCAGCCTGGCCCGTGGCCCCGCCGGCGGTGGCGCCTGCCCCCGCGCCTGCCGACAGCACGGCCCTCACCCCAACCTCCGCTGACACGCGCGGCATCGAGGTGCTGCTGTCGGCTATTGAGCAAGAGCAGCAGTGGGAGGGGGCGGCACAGGGCCAGCCCGGTGCAGCGCCAGCTGGCGGCGCCCCATCAGAGGAGGTCGCGGCGCCGCCGCGCCGCCTTGGCAGCGCTGCCGCGCTGCTGGGAGATGGCGCACAATCGGCGGAGCTGGCTCGGGTAGCCTCTGAGGGCGGCTCTGCTGGCTCCAGCACCAACCTGGCCGCCGTGGCAGCAGGCCAGCCGCAGCAGGAGCGGCCGCTGGCAGCACTGCAGGGTGCAGAGGGCAGCCAAGTGCTGGCGCCGGCAGCCGCACCTGCAGCGGCCAGTGCCGGGGAGCTGCTGAGCCGCCTGGGAGCGCGCCTGCGTGCTGCGGCAGCCCTGGCGGACCACGCCCGTCAGTCGCCCTCGCCGCCGCTGGCAGCCGGGGCGCAGCCGGCAGGCGTGCGCGCCGTGACCATTGGCGGCAGCACTGCCTTCCGCCCCGTGCAGCCGCAGCAGTTGCTGCCGGAGCAGCGGGCACGCGCCCCCTCTCCAGGCCACGTCTGGCAGGCGGCCGCGGCGGCTGCAGCCGCCCACCACGCGCAGCAGCAGCCGATGCCCTCTCCGTTTGAGGGTGCCTCGCCGCGCGCGGTGTCCCCCGGCAGCTCCCAGCCCAGCAAGGGACCCTTTGGAGCGGAGCTGTCTCTGCAGGACATGGCGGCTCGGCGCGCTTCTGGCACCATCCCAGGTGGGTCCACGCTTGGGCGGCTGGCAACCTCTGCTGGTTGAACAGTGTTAAGGCACTTGCTGCGTTGCGTCTGTTTGCTGCAGCCAGCAGCAGCCATTGTCGCATACCGCCTGCCCATCGCCCATCAACCATGTTGTGCAACCTCCCTGCAGTCGCTGACAAGGAGGGCGGCGCGCTGGGCGAGCACGGCAGCGGCGGCGACAGCAACGGAGGCATGGAGCGCCTGCCCACACTTGAATGGGCCGCTCGTCAGGGCATGCGGGGCAACAGCCCCTGCCCGACGGGCACCGCCACCTCGCCGCGCACAGCAGCAGCAGGCCCCACCCGCCAGTTCAGCTTTGGAGTGCCTCTGGCCTCGCTGAATGCCGCACCAGGCGGCGCCGCGGGCGACAACCTGGCAGGCAGCGCCAGCGCCGAGCTGTTTGGGCCCTCTGTGCGCATTGCCAGTGCTGTGGGCGCCAAGCGCCCTGCCCAGGCTGCGACCTGGGAGGCTGGTGCAGCGGCGGCGGGTGCTGGCGACAGCGGCTCCCCAAGCAAGCGTGCGCGGCCAGAAGTGGTGGCGGCTCCGGCACACGACCCAATGGCGGCACCGCCCACGCCTCGCACTGCCAGCCTGCAGTCCATGCTGGGCGTGCTGCGCCAGGCTGCCGGCATGCAACCCGCGCAGGAGCAGCAGTGGGAGGCAGACCGCCAGCAGCTGCTGCGCTTGCTGGTTGCCAGTGTTGCGGGCGGCAGTGGCCCCGCGGCGGTGCCGCCCACGCCCCCGCCAACCAACCAGGCGGTGGGCGGCCTGGAGGCTCTGCTGCGCGGTGGACCGTGGGCCCAGCCGGCACCTGCGCAGCCGCCTGCCCAGCCGGCACCCATGCAGCAGCTGATGCAGCTGCTGGGCAGCGGCGGCGACGTGGGCGGCGGCAGCCAGGTGCTGGCGCAGCTGGCGCTGATCAAGCAGCTGCACCAGCTGCAGCAGGCCCAGGCACAGCAGGCGCAGCAGGTCCAACAAGCCCAGCAGGCCCAACAAGCCCAGCAGGCACAGCAGGCGCAGCAGGCACAGCAAGCTGCACCCAACATGCCCTTCCAGGGCTTCCAAACTGCGCAGCCGCAGCAGATGCAGCAGCAGCCGCAGGCGCAGGTGCAGGCGGCGCCGCAGCAGCCCCAGCAGCCGGCTGCCGGCCAGGCCACGAATGTGCCGGAGCCGGTTGCCATGATGTACCTGCAGCGCATCGCCAAGAAGCTTGGTGAGTACTATGCGCTACGCGCAAGGTTTGCCTGGGGCAGTGCTGCGCTTGCACCATGCCTGGGGGATTGCTCGCCTCGCGGTTGTTGCATCGTGTGCTCCCAGGCCCACGCATGCCCTGCTCCTGCCCCCTCCCCACTCTGGCCTACAGGCTACAACATTGACAACATCGCCCTGCAGCACCAGGCCCAGCAGCAGGGCGGCCAGCAGCTGTAAAGTCGCAACAACCCCGCGGGCAGCAGTGTCGGCCACTGCGCCTGATTCAACGACCCCCCATACACCCAGCACAAGCCACCATCGTACCCCTCCTATGTTATCCCCAATTCTCCCTTTCGCTCCACCCTGCAAAGCCTCTCTCTCCCTTGCTCCTAGCTGTCGCTTGCCTGTGTTCACTTGCCACCCACTCCTGCTGATGCTTCCATGCATATAAGACATTCCATTTGTTTGTTGGCTCGGCCTCTCTCCCAACCACTCCTCGGCTCACTGCCCCCCTGCCCCACCCCGCCTGGCCTGCTCGCAACGTGGCCTCTCCCACACACCACTCGAGCGCTTGCGTTTCATCCCCCCATCGGCCGCGGCCCCGTGCCCCCCGCCGCCGCCTTTTGCCCTATTTTCCTTCGCCAATTGAATGCGCAGCACCCACCCACCTCCCACCCTCACTCTTGGCCGGCCGCATGCCCCACATGGCCCCAGTGTACACGTAGCCTCCCCACCCATCACCCGCATCAGTACCATCGTTGGCCTGAGTACCTCTTCGCCCCTGCACAGCCCAATCGCCGGCTGACCTTCTTTTCCCTCTTGCTTGCTTGTGGGGCACACCCTGATTTGTAAGCACTAATGCAGCAGGGCATAGAGCAGTTAGGGTACAGAGTGGCAAGCAGGGGGAAAGAAAAGAGGTCGGGCAAAAAGAAATGAGCGGGCGCTGCCGCCTCCGCATGGAACTGCGTGGCGCAGCACACACGCCTGCGGTACGCTAAAAGCTGCTGGTTGGTTACTTGCACCATGTGCGCCCATGGCCCCTCGCTCATGCCCCATCCACATCCAGCGCCTGATCTGCGAGCGCCGCCTCCAGCTTGCTGCTGATGCTCTGCAGGCGCAGCAGCACCTGGGGGCTGACCCGGCCGCTGCGTGCCGCACCACCGGGCCCTGGCGCTGAACCCGCGGCTGCTGGCTTGGCTGCTGCTGCCGGCGGCGGCGACACCAGCGACACACCAGGGATGCGGCTGGAAGGCGGGCCGCGAGCGCTGCCCGGTGCGCTGCCCCCAGCTGCCAGCTGGTCCACCCCACCCAGGCGCAGCTGCGGCAGCGGTGGTCCCCGCGGCTGCACCACCGCCTCGCCAACAGCGCCGCCCGTCAGAGAGTCACGCCGTGCTGTGATCTCCCCTGCGCCGCCGCTGCTGCTGGCCGGCTGTGGGCTGGCGGCGCGAGGGCTGCTGCACCCACTGCCGCCGCTGCTGCTGCCGCCGTCTTGGTACTCCTCCTCGGCATCGCTGCCGCTCTCCTCCCCACCAGCAATGCTGCCCGGCGGCGTAGCATAGCACTGAGAGCCTGCCTCAGAGGGTGACTTGGGGCACACCGCCCGCCGTGGCTGCTGCTGGGGCTGCTGTGCCTGCTGCTGCGGCTGCTGCTGCCGCTGCCCCGGGTTCTGAGCCTGCCCTGCCTGCTGCGGCGCCGCCGCCGACGCTGCTGGCTGTGCGGCGCCTGTGCCACTTTTGCCATTGTTGCTGCTGCTGCTCAGCTCCTGCTGGATACTGGCCGCCAGCGCTGGCAGGCGCAGTGTCTGCGCCGCAGCCTGCATGACTCCCAGCAGAGAGGCGCGAGCCACTGCCGCCGCCTCCTCCCCAGCTGCAGCCTGCACATGAAGACGAGACGGGCGAGCGCACTGGCATCAGCAGTCCTCTGAAGCCAGCGCGTCAACCATGCACGCCTTCGCTGCTGCCTGCAGCACGGTCACACGGCGCGCGCAGCGCAGCATGCTGCAACACCCAGGTGCTCTGATGGAGTACACCTTGCCTGCAGCTTAAGCGCCTCTGCCGCCGCCTGCACCGCCTTGAGCGCCAGCTCCAGGTCAGACACCTCGCTCCTGCGCACCTCCTCTGCCGCCTGCAGCAGGGGCAGGGCATGAAGGGAGGCAGCGGCAGCAACAGGTGCACTGAGCTGGTAAGCGAGGTGATGCACTTGCGGCGGGTGAACAGCCAGATGTGCGGGCAGGCCGGCCGGCCAAGTTGGGCAGAACAGGTGGGCACCCACACACTTTGCAACTCTCTCTTTCCCAAACCTGACCCAGCCAGCACACTTGCTGCACCAAACACGCTCGTCCTCACCTTTGCCTGCCCCTGGATCTGGCTGAGGGAGGCCAGATGCTCCGCCAGCGCCTCGCGCCGCTCGCCCAGCACAGCCAGCGCGGCCAGGCGCGCCTGCAGCTCGGCCTGCTTCTGTGCCATGCTGGCCTCAAGGCGGCTGCATCAGGCAGGGTAGTTGGCAGGCAGCAGAGGGTCAGAAGAAGGGACCGGGGGTTGAAAGTGCAGCGGAGTTTCTAGGCTCACAGCCTGGTAGGGGCACCGCACAGCGGCGCGTGAGTGGGGCACATGGATGCATGCGTGCACCAGCGCAGCACCCACCTGATCTGCTGCTGCATGTGCTCCTGCTCGTGGCTGGCGCGCGCCTGCTGCTGCACCAGCAACAGGCTCTGCTGCTGCCGCTCTGCCAGCACCTGCTCCAGCTGCTCAGGGTGCTGCTGCTGTCCATCCTGCTGCTTCTGCTGCGGGCCGCTAGCGGCCGCACCTTGCTGCAGCGGCGACGGTGCGGTGGGTGTGGCTGCCTGCTGTGCCCCTCCCGCTGCTGGCGGCCCCGGCAGCTTGGAGGTGCCAGCCAGCCGCGGCGTGGTGAGTGCCTCTTTGTATGAGCAGCCGGGAGAAACGGTCGGCGGCATTGGTGGCGCACCCAGCTTGGGCACGCGCCGCGCCGTCTGGCTGCCGTCCTGTGCAGGCCGTCGGGCGGTTGCTGCAGGCTGCGGTGCGGGGCCCCGGGCTGACTGTGGCGTCCGCGTAAAGTTGCGGGGCGTGGAAGCGCCCGACTGCCCGGCTGCACCTGCTAGCGGTCGCAGCTGTGGCTGGCTGCCGCCGCCTGGCGCCACCACCGCGGGGCTGCGCGCTGACTGTGACGGTGCGGCTGGCAGCCGGCTGGAGGCCGCTGTCCGCGCATCCTGGCTGGCCGCCCTGCTGGGACCGGGGCTTGAGAAGGCCGCCTTTGCGGGCGACTTGAATTGCTTCAAGCGGGACAGGAAGGAGCTCTTGCCGTTCTCCTTGTCCTGCCCCATGGCCACGAGCAGCGGTGTCAAGCACACTGGGCTGGCTTGCTGAGCCCGCACTGTCCTGAGCATTCAGCTGCTGCGCGTGGCGTGCCGGGCAGGGCCGGTGCCCAATCGGCCCTGCCCCGGGAGCAATGAACATTGATCCGGCGATCGGCGGCCTCGGGCAGGCGACAGGGCCAGCGGCTGCGCAACCACAGGCCAAACCCTCACCTCGCCTCTTCTACACCAGAGCCGGTGGCTCCCTCGGCACCGAGCAGCACCCACAATGTCGGCAGCAGCAGCAGCTGTGCGCCTCGGCGCCCTGCAGCAGTGCCGTGCAGCAGTGCCGCGCCACAGGCGGCCCGTGGCTGCCCGCAGGCCGCTGGGTGTCGCCGTGCGGGCCCAGGGCGAGTCGGAGTCAGGTGCGCTGGGCTGGGCGAGGCCCACCACCGCCGCTGCTGCCGCCGCCGGCCTACCACCGAGCGGGTCGCTGTGCCGCTTGCCAAGGCTGTTTGCCTGCTTCACGCACAAATCAGGCCTACATGTGACAGCAGAGGACTGGTATGGCTTTCAATTCGAAATCCATCAATACATGCCTGGTTATGGCCTCCGCCCACTTGCAGGCGTGCCATCCACGCTCACCCTCACCGAGGCCTACAAGGCGCTGGGCCTGCCCGAGGGCTCGTCCTACGATGAAGTGCTGTCAGCCAAGAACCGGCTGCTGGAGGGGGCGGGCAACAACATGGAGCGCAAGATGGAGGTGCGGGAGGGTGATGGGCGGGCAAAGCACAGGCACCCCCGGCAGCAGCGGCGCGTCTGGTGCAACACGTAACGTCGGCCGTGGCGCGGCCTCCCAGTGTTGTAACTGCAGCGCAGTGCTGCTTTGCAACGCCCGTTGATCGCATGACACTGATGCAGCAGGCCCCCTGCCACTCCCTTTGGCAGGTTGAGGCGGCCTACGACCTCATCTTCAGCAGCCAGCTGCGGGCGCGCCTCACCGGAGACCTCCCCGTCTCCTCAAACGTGCGTTGCCCATCGGCTTATTGTGTCGTCTGAGTTGGGCCTGCACTGCTGCTGCTTTCGTCGTGCCTGCATGCACGCTGTCGGCAATCACTGTCTTGCTTGCCCGATGTTGTTGCTGTGGCCCTCCAAAGTCGCTATCCGAAACAACACTGGCCATTGCATGCCTTGTTCACATTGTGGTCTGCAGGTGCGGTTTGCCGACGTGCAGCGGCGGCGGCCAGCCTCGCCACCGGCGCCTGCCAGCGGTGCGGCGGCGGCGGCCCAAAAGGCGCAACAACTGCTGGGCGGGCTGCGTGGCGGCGGCGGCGGTGGCGTGGTGGTTGCGCCGCCCGCGCCCCGCACCGCTGCAACCGCCGCCACGGTGTATGGCGTGCTCGCGGCATGGACGCTGGCCCAGGGCTTGCTGGAACCGGCACCCGCCACGCCCGCAGCAGATGTGCCGGGGCTACAGCTGGCGCTGGCCACGGCAGCCACTGTGTACCTGCTGCGTGAGGAGAAGCGGGCGGGGCTTGGCAAGGTGCGCGCTGTGGCTGGAGTTGACCTCAGCAGCAATGCAAGCTGCTGGCCTGGCTGCGATCTAAGGTTGCCAATCAGGCCTAGGCTGGGCAGTGTGGGAGGGAGAGGATGGGAGGATGTGGACCGGATGGTGGTGCCGTGTGCCCCTTCAGGTGCACCGGGTGCATTGTGAGCGGCTTGTGCTGCCCCTGCTGCTGTGGCCACAGCGCTCCTGCAAATGCTCACCAGCTGCCGCTGACCCTCTCCTTGGGCCGCAGGCAGCAGGGCTGGCGCTAGCAGGCCTGGTGGCGGGCACCTTCCTTGGTGCTGCGGTGCAGTCGTGGCTGCGGGTGGACATCATCCCACTGGGCGTGAGTGCACCCTGCCTGCATGCGTGGCGCTGCCCGCATGTGCTGCGCTGCATGCGTTTGCTGTACTGCATGCACCTGCCACCCCTGCCAGGGGATCTGCACGCATCCTGCTCAGGGACTGCCCACACCCGCACCTGCATGGCCTGTGTGCCTGCTGCCGGCAAGCTGAGCCTCCATGCGGTTGCTGCTTGTGTGGTTGACAAGCTGCCGTCCTGCTGCTCCCATGCTCTGCAGCCGCTGTCCAGCCCAGGCGCGCTGGTTGGCGAGTTCAGCATCGCGGGCCTGGCTGCTGTGTGCCTCTTCCTTGGATGAACAACGCACTGGTGCACTCCCAAGCATCCGGCTTGAGCTGCGGTGGCCACCCGCTCGACGTGTCGTGTCGATTTGATCCACCCTCCCCAAGCACCCAACGCCTGCCGCCCTGCCTTGATTTGCTGTCATCTGATCCACCTGCGGTGCCTCCTTTTAGTGGCCTGTGCTTTACAGGAGCGCCATTGCAGTGTTGCTCCTCATTTGATGCAATACACAAACCCAAGCGAACGCATCTGCCGCCTGCTGCTGGGCATTCTGCCGCCGGCCCCTCGTTGCCCTGACCAGCAGGCTCCTGTATTATATCACGCCTCCGCGCTGTAAAGCCGATTTCTCAGCACCTGCGGGCCCGCTTTCTCAGCACTGCCGCTGTTGCCGCCCTCGGCAGCAACAGCCGCCGCCGCAGCAGCCTCGTTCGTGCAGCAGGCACGTCAGCGCTCTGCGGTGGCAGGCCGGCAGGGAGAGCTTGATGGCAAAGCAGTGCCAGTGCTGGGATGGAGGTGTTTGGCCAGCAGAGGAAATCAACAGGCCTGCACAGCCAGGACCTAGCGGAGCTGCTTGCCTGGGCGCGAGATGCAAAGCTGCCCTTCTCCACCTGCCCACCGTGCTGGCGGGCCTCTGCGCTCTGCAGGTGCATGAAGGGAGGGCTGGCAGTTGCAGCGCAAGACTGCAGCACCTCTAAATGGCATTCAGCAAGAGGTAAGCACCACAGCAGCGCAGCGGTACGCAAGCAGCTGCGCTTTTTTGTTCACACCATGCCCACCTGGATGCGTGAGGCGGCATCTTGGGTCATGGGCGTCTTGCTGGAACCACCCGTTTCGCCGCCTTGAAAGCCGCCACCGCCGCCCTTGCCACCTCCACCCTTGGACGCCCCGCCTGTGAGGTTGCAGGTGCACGCGCATGTGTGGAGAGCACCACAGATGTGGGCGCGGCCAGCAGCGCAGCCAACAAGCCTTCAGCCCGCCGGCGAAAGACCAACTCGTCACCTCCTTTGGAGCCGCCCTTGGCGAGGCAGACCAGCGGGGCACGGCCAACAGCTGCGGCTAGCATCTCGCTGAGAAATTCAGGACCGATTTGAAACAGGAAACACACGGCCAGAACTTGCGTCTCCAACGAACACAGCTGCCCCGCCCAACACAGCTCACATGCTGCAACCGCCCCCTCGTCTCCCACGCCACCTGCTACATTGGAGCTCAGGCTGAACAGCGCCCCTGTGTTCACACTCCTCTCAGCTATCAAATGACCGCAGGCAGCGCAATGGGGCGCATGATGCTGTGTGCACGCCCGGCAGCATTCAGGTTGTGCCGAGTCATCCACACCTCCAGGCTGCCCCCGGCATGCACCTCTGGCGCAGCTGCTGCCGCCTTGCTCGCTGCCGCATCAAACTCAAACAGGCGGTTGCTGCTGCAGATGACGAGCGTGCGCCGCGGCGGTGCCGCTGCTGACCGGGGCGGCATGCGCAGCTGCCTGTGTACGCTGATCTCCACTGGCATGGCATCAGGGCTGCTGGTGCCGCTGCTGCTGCAGCCGGTGCCTGCTGGGCTGGTACCAGGGATGGCCGAGCTCTCGGCGGGCGCACTGCTGGCTGTCTCTTCAGCTGCTCCCTCGGAGCAGTGGCTGCCGCCGCTGCCACTGCTGCCGCTGCTGATGGCAGTGTCCATGCCTGCTAGATCTGCACTGCAGCACCCACTGCAGCTGGCACTACCACCTGCCGCTTGCGAGTCGTTGAGGCTCAGCATGAGGTCGCTCTCACTGTGCAGAGAAGGGGTGCACGGTAGCATTTGTCAGCTGCTGGCCACATGCACAGCCGCTCCTCGGCTGCAGCTGCCAGATCACCACACACACTTGCCGGGGAACGTACGCCCTCGTCACGTGCACATTGGCAAAGTTGTATCCTCCCAAATCGGCCGCACCCACCTCAGCAGGCGCAGCACGTCAGCGGCCAGCACCTCGGCGGCCTCAGCTGCCATCTGCTCCCGTGCAGCCGCTGCCCGCTCTGTGGCCGGGCTCTGCAGCACCAGCAGGCCGCGGCGCACGGCCGCCGGCAGCTGGCCGCGGCTGGAAGGTGCAGCAGCCGCGGCGGACGCAGCCCAAGCTTCTGGCCCCTCAGGCGAGCTGTCCCACACCCAACTGCCCGGGCCGCACCCGTTCTCCTTGTCTACTGGTGAGCTGTACAGCCCGGGGGCGAGCAGCACCTTCTCTGGAGTGAGGTCTGCTGGCCGCCCGGAGAGGGCGCCCTGCTTCGGGCTGAGCGGCGCTGTGGCGGGTGCTGAGCCTGCCACACCTCCAGCAGCAAGTGTGTGCGGGCTGCCATGCGGCTCCACACCCGCTGGTGCTGCAGCAGTTGCTGCAAGGCTGCCTTGCTGGCTCTCCACATCCATTGGCTGCTGCAGGCCCTGCTGTGGTTGCTGCTCTGGTTGTTGCAGCCGCTCGGCAGCCTGTGGTGTGGCAGCAGCAGGCGCACGGGTGCCGCCGCCGCTGGCTGGCCCTTTGCGGGGCGAGCTCACAAATGCCTTGAATGCCGCCCACTCCTCACAGACCTGCTGCGGCTGCTGCTGGTCCTGCTGACTGCCCTGCTGGCCTGGTGCGGCAGGCACTGAGTCGGCACTGCCCTCGCCGCCACCCACAAACAGCTGCTTTGGCATCAGACCGCCTTGCTCCTCCTCCTCCTCGCAGCTGCGCCGCCGCTGTGCCTCAGGCTGCGGCACACCCTGGGCCTCTGCTGCTGCGGCTGTTGCCACGGGGCTGCTGTCGGGCGCGAGGCGGCTGGCGCTGCGCGGCTGCTTCTCCGGCGTCTTGCGCTGCAGCATGAAGGGGAGGCACGGCAGCACCCATCAGCTAGCGAAGGGGACAAGGCATGCACTGCAGGAATGGTGCATCCTAGGATGCACCAGCAAAGGCAGAGCAACTACAAACCAGCACCCAGCAGCAGCCCTTCACCTCGCCGCCTCACCTTGCCACTTCTCTTGGGGGAGGGCGTGTGGCGCCGCCGTCCCTTGCTGGCGCTTGCCTTGCGGCCCCTGCCTGGCTGCTGGGCCTGCCATTCCTCAAAGGCGCCGTCCCCCAGCCGGAAGATGCTGCAGGGGTGTGGATGGGGAGCAATGGATGCAACTTAGGTTGGCTTGCTTGTCGTTGACACAGAAGGTGCAGACTGCAGGCTGTGCTTTTTCTGGGAGCGAGGAGCAACTGCAGAGCACGGCAACGCAGCAGGCACGCTTTGGCAATCGCAGGACAACCAGCCGCGCTCTGGCAAGACACAGCTCAGGCTAGCCACCCACCGGCAGATCTGGCGGGCCGTGCGTGGGCTGGTGATTGTTGCTAGGCCCTTGCTGCTGAACTGCCGCAGCTCTTGCGACAGCTGAGGTCGGGACGGGCAGGGCGGGTGGAGCAGGATCAGGGTGCACGAGTTGATAAGGCAGGCGGGCTTGCCCCATATGGGAGCACCCAGCACGAGCAGGTGGAGTTGCAGCTGATGACAGCAGCTAGTTGCCGGCAGCTGGCAAGAGACCAGCTGTGGCAAGGCCTAGGTGCGCGTGTGGCGCCCAGCACCCACCTCCTTGAGCCGCGTTGCCTGCTGGATCACATGGCTGGGCGGCGGGTCGGTGGGCAGGGCCTCCCCGGCTTTCAGCCGGCTCGACACCTCCCGCTGCAGGGCAGCAGGGCAAGGGTGTATGGGGGTGGGTTTGGGAGGATGGAGCCCGTCAGATGTACAGCATGCTCAGAGCGCGGCGTGAACGACAGCATCTGTGTAAACCACGGGCCCTGGACGCAGGCGGGGGCTCCACGCCGTGCAAAAGGGGAAAGCGGCAGCCGCCCAGCACCCACCAGGTGGTCCATGGCACTGTAGTGGTGGCGCAGCAGCTGGTCCCGCGCATTGGCCTGCACGCCTCCGCCGCCCAGGCTCTTGGCCGTCTGTGGTTGCATGGGTGGGCATGGGGGGGGTGGTCGGGCAATGTGGAATGCCCTTGGAGGCGTTGGTTTTTAGCCCTGCGTTACCAAAGGGCTGCCATGCCGTGGCAGGCGGCGCAGCGGCCTGGCCGGCAGCGGCATGGGCTATCGCGCCGGCCAGTCCACCAGCCATGCGGCCGGGCTCACCACCGCAAAGAGCGCCGCGGCCGCGGCTGCAGCGTCGCTGTCCTCCTGCGCCGCGTGCGTGGCGATGATGTGATTGGCCAGCGCATAGAGGCGCAGGCCCTGCGCACAGGATGGGTGGGGAGAGCCGGGTGGGCCGCCGGGGGCAGCAAAGTGCAGGCGGCAGCGGCGGCGGCGAGTGGTGCCGGAGCGGAGAGTGCGGGGGGCGTCCAGCGGGTGTCGGGCCATCCGGGCGCGCGGTCACGCCCTCCAGGCAGCCAAGGCGGCCGCGGGCTGCAGCAGGTCAGCGCAGTTGCCGGGCTGGTGGCTGGGCGCGGCTCTGCCGTGTCGGCCCACCTTGCAGGCCATGGCGAAGGGTGCACAGCGCGCAGCGCCTCCCGGGGGTCTCCTCTCGCCAGCCAAGAACTTCCCCGCGCGGGGGGCTGCCGCTGCGGCCAGACAGCTAGCCCGATGGATCCAGTGACACACCAAGGAGGCGGATTGCACGACAGCCGATGCTGCCGGCAATGCCAACTTGCCGCCGGCGGCGCACCATGCCCGCCCACCGCCGTCCTGCCGCTGGGAGGCCTCCCACCTGCCCTATCCTCCTGGCACACACAGAGGGCTGACTGGCACACTCACATCAGCGTGTTGCTGTGACACCGACAGATCATGCTCCACTTGCGTTGATGGACATGCTGCCGACCTGCAGGTGTGCCCGAGGAGTTGCCCCGTGCCTCCCCCTCTTCCTTGCTCCCGCAAATGGACAGGGATCAACTGGACTGGCCGCTGGCCCAACGGCATGAGGAAGCAAAGGAGCAGCAGCGTGATCGAACGTGTATGCAAGAACTCAAGGGTGTGGACAAAGAATCAAGCAACAATTGCAAAATGAACACCAGGGAACAAGGGCCGCGGCGGTCTTCTAGTACACACATTTACAGTACTTGCGCCTCCATGCAGTTCAAGGCACCAAGTCATGCCAGGAGCACTGCGGTGCGGCAGCTGAAACCCACAGCGCCGCTGTCAGCAGCAGCGCGGTGCTGCCCAGCCAGCAGCGGCGGTAGGCTGCCAGCCCTTGTGCCTCTGCCACCGCCCGCTGCCGCCGCGCGTAGGCTGCCCGCATGCGGCGCTCCACCCCTGCCAGCCGCCACAGCACCGCGCAGTAGGCAGGCTGACCAGCAGCGCGATCTGCACTGCGTGGAAGGCAGCAGGCCCCTGGCGCAGCCGCTGCCTCTGGAACTCCAGCAGGGATCCGCCCAGCGGCGGGGGCAGCACACAGGCCGCAACCGTGCTCAGCATCTCCGCCGCCTGCTCGTAGCGCTGCCCGCTGAGCTCGCACAGCGAGAAGGACAGCTGCTGCCGGCGGCGGCTGCACGCAAGGGTGGTGGCCACCACGGAGGTGCATGGGGAAGGGGCATGGGGTTCCAATGTGGTGAGGTGCTCGCTTCCGCTGGCACGCGCCACTCACAGCTGCACCTGACCTTCCCGCAGTAAATAAAGTAGCAGCGCCCCGCGTCGCACCAGGCTCATGTTCAGCTCCTGCAGCCAGAATCCGAGCAGGTTGCCGCGGCAGCCGGGGGACGCGACGCTGGGTGCCAGCGTCTCGGAGCAGAGCACATGCAGGCTGCGCCGACCAGTGCGCTGAACAGCCGCAGCTGCGCAGTGGCTGATTGGACTCCCAGTGCTGCACACCGTGCATGGCAGCTGTGCACTGCGGCACCTGCTGTTTTGGCACGTGCCGGTGCTGCCGCGCCCGCCAGGCATGTGGCTGAGCTGAAGGTGATGCACAGGTACTTGAAGACGCTGGCCGCCACAAGTGCCGTCCAAACGCAGCTGCGCCTGCTCTGCTGCCTATTGCGCCGCTGGCTGAGTGCGCTCGCCGCTGAGCAGCTGCACCTTGGTTTTGACGGTGTTGACCGTCAGCCCCAACTGCTGGCAGTATGCCTGCAGGAGGTCCAGCAGCCGCTGAAGCCCCACTGGCAACGAGCCCGTCGGGCCCATGTCATGTGCATAGAGCAGCGGCGGCATCGGGCCAAAGGGTAGAGTGTCTCATCGCGGCGGACAACCTCAATGGCTGTGCATGGAGGAGTTGCATGGCTGTGTGCACCACTGAGTAGTCCGTGCGCAGTTTCGTGGCCACAAGGCAAACTGGGCGGTGGTCCCATCGGCAGCGGTGGTGGCCGCAGCCGCAGGCAAGCGGTGGGTCGTCTCATCGCCGTTCCGGCCCGCTCCTCCTGCTACCCACCCACCACGCCCCCAGTGTCCTGTGACGGCTGCAGCGCTGCGGGAGGCACCTGCAGCGCCGCCGCTGGGCCAGGCTGGAGCCAGTACGCTCGCGGAATGGTCTTGCATGTCGCACAGCATGCTGCACGAATGTGTGTTGCGAATTAGCTGGGCGGCGGCACGGGCGCCACACTTGCAAGAGGCGCAGCCCCATGCAGCATGGCAGTCAAACACCCGCACGTGGTGGCTCGATCGCAGTGCATTGCAGCTGCAGGGGGCTCGTGCCAGCTCTTGCAAGCCAGCCCAGCCGGCTGCCTGCACTCGCCTCCCCACTCGAGCTCCCGGCCGCTGCCAGCCATGCTGGACCTCAGCGAGCGGCGGGGCCAGCTGGCACTGGCAGCCACGGCCGCTGGAGCCGCCGGCGCGGTCTGGCTCTGCCGCCGCTACGCCGCCGCTGCCGCCAGCGGCGGCGCGTCAGCTCCCGCCGCCACCAGCTTCGATGCCTACCTCAAGGACCGCTCCGTGGGCGCCAAGCCCGCCCAGCAGCCGCCCAAGTTTGCGCCCACCAGCTTTGAGGCGTACCTGCGGCAGCCGGCGCCCGCGGCCACGGCAGGCGCGGCGCCCGCCGCTGCCGCCGCCGCGCCCGGCTCGGCTGCGCCTCCCACCGCCAAGCCACTCACTGTGCTGTTTGGCACAGAGTACGGCTTCTCCAAGGAGGTGGCGGAGAAGGCGTGCGAGGCGCTGAAGGAGGCGGGCTACTGGCCGCAGCTGCTGGATATGGCTGAGCTGCCGCACGGCCTGCCGGGCCTGGCCGACGGCCGCCACCAGGCGCTGCTGCTCGTCTGCTCCACCCAGGTGCGCTTGCCATGGTGGAAACACAGGCATGCTCGATAGGCACGCCCGGTATGGCATGTGGACCGCTGAGGATAAGTTTTCGCCCTGTGCATTCTGGTGCCGCCTGCCCGGCATGCCGCCGCGCCGCCCAACCGCCCATCCAACCGACTCCTTACTGGCGCTCACACCACCCCACGGCCGCACCCTCCACGCCATTCTTCAACTGCAGGGCGACGGCGTGCCCCCCACCGAGGCGCGCGAGTTCTGCGATTGGCTGAGCAGCAGCGGGGCGCCGCGCCTCTCTGGCCTCCCCTTCTCTGTGTGTGCCCTGGGCGACAAGTGAGTGGGGGTGGGAGGGGCGGCTGCACACCTTGATGTTGTGGCGTGGAGCTGGTGGCTGCAAGCTGCTCCGCGCCCCAGTGTTGCCTGTTGCTGCTTCCAGCAAACCGGCATTCACGGCCTGCAGCCGCAACCCCACCGCTGCCTGCTGTCGACCGCCCCACTGCTGGCACTCAACCCTCATCGATGCAGGTCTTACCAGCACTTCTGCCGCTGCGGCCGCACGCTGGACAGCCGTCTTGATGCGCTGGGCGGCGAGCGGCTTGCGGAGCGGGTGGATGTCAACCGGGAGGACTGGAAGGCGATCCGGGGCTGGATTGAGGTGAGCGGCATGTCTGGCAGCTGCTGCCCTCTGGCTGGCTGGGCGGCCGTAGACCGGGAGCACTGGAAGGCGATCCAGGGCTGGATGGAGGTGGGGTCTGAGGGGACGCTGCTGCCGGGCAAGTGGCCGCAACGCACGTGCAGGGGTAGCCACACACTGGGCGTGCTTGTTCGGTCCTATTGTCTGGCCGCGCGTCCACGCTAAGTCTGCCTGCCGGTACCGCCCTGCCTTGCTCTGCAGAGTGTGCTTGCTGGTCTGGCTGCGCTGCCACTCAAGACTGTGGCCGAGCTGGGAGGAGTGGCGGAGGTGCAGCAAGATGCCAATGGCGCCCATGCCAAGCGGTATGCTTTGCTGCGCTGCACAGCGCGCTGGGCGCTGCGGAAAGAGGCCTGTCTGTGCTGTGGATAGCAATCCCCATTTGCTGCAGAGTGTGTTTGGGCTTACATCTTGCCCTGCAGATGGTCTGCGGCAGGCTGCCCTTGCCCAGCCCTGTCAGCTGCTCATTTGCACTCTGCTTCGCTTGCAAGTGGAGCAAGAACTTCTCGCAGGCCTCGCTGCTAGCCCCACCTCTGCGGCTAGCCAGCCCTTGCAGCCAGTCCCAGCTTGATTGATTGCCCTGTCTGGCGTGCAATGCAGGTGGAGCAAGAGCCGGCCATACATGGGGCGTGTGGTGGCGCTTGATCGAAATGGATTGAATCCCAGCTTGATTGATTGCCCTGTCTGGCGTGCAATGCAGGTGGAGCAAGAGCCGGCCATACATGGGGCGTGTGGTGGCGGTGGAGGGTCTGTGCACCCTCACTTCGGCGGACGACAAGAACACCATTCGAGTGGAGATCGACCTGGGAGACTCTGGGCTGCAGTACGCGCCGGGAGATGCGCTGGGCGTGTGGCCCTCCAACTGCCCCCAGGTGGGTCGGGAGCGCGGTTGCGTGCATCGAGCTGCGTGCACGATGCCATGCAGTGGGGTCGTGCTGTCGGCGTGCTGCATTCCAAGGTGCTGTTGCTGTTTGTATCGCAGCGCTTTGCTGTCACCCACCCTTGCCGCCCCGCCTTGCCCACTTTTCCTGCAGGCTGTTGAGGAGCTGCTTGCGCAGCTGGGTGCTGATGGCGGCCTGCTGGTCAAGGTGCCCAGCTGGCACTACGCTGATGCGGCGCTGCCAGCTGGCGCCACCTCGCTGCCGCTGCGCGACGCGCTGGCTCGCTGCTACGATCTGCGGCAGCCCAAGCCAGAGCTGCTGCAGCTGCTGCAGACCAAGTTGAAGGCGGCGGCGGCGGGCGTCGTCGTTGCGGCCAACGGGCACGCAGCAGGCGAGAATGGCAGCGCGGCGAATGGCACGCACACTGCCAATGGCACCGCCAAGCAGGGCGGCGGCAAGACAAAGGCAGGCAAGGGCAAGGGCGGCCAGCAGCAGCAGCAGCAGCAGCAGAGTGGGCAGCAGAACGGGCAGCAGAATGGCAGCAGCGCAGCAGGCCATGATGAGCTGTGCTCCCAGGGCTGTGTGGTGGACAAACTGGAGGTGTGTGCTGGCCTGGTTGCTGTGTTGCGCTCTTGTGCCGGTTCGGTTGCAGGGCCGCCAGCCGGGAGCTGCGGCGGCTGGGATCAGTCGCCAAGTCGCCCTGGCGCCTGCTACTCCGTCTCTGGCTGGGCATGTGCTGTGCTGCGCTGTGCTGCGCTGTGCTGTGCTGCACTTGCTCGCGCGCTGCAAAGCCATAGCCATCCAGTTGCGTCTGCAAGTCTCTCACTCTGGCACCTCTTGGCTCCCATGCACCGCCACCTCTGCAGCGCCTTGCGGCCCTGGCCGCCGACGCAGCGGCCGCTGAGGCATATCTGGCCCCCCGCCACCTGGTGGACGTGCTGCGCGACTTTGCGCTGCCAGCTGGCGCCACGCTGGGCCCTGCTGAGCTGCTGGGCATGCTGCGCCAGCTGCAGCCTCGCCTCTACTCCATCTCCTCTTCACAGGTGGGCTCTTGTGGGGGCTTGCAAACTTTGCATGTTCTGTGTCCTGTTCCGCGCTGCGCACGCGCTTGTGTACGGGCTTGCGCTGCTGCGTTGCCTGGAATGCAAGACAGGTCCTCACCTTCTCTTTGTATCCACCTGCGTCCCTGTGTCCCTTTGCTTTCCGTGCAGCTGGAGCACCCCACCCGGGTGCAGGCCACTGTGGCGATAGTGCGGTGCGCATGCCTGCCACCTCGTTTGCTGAGGGGTTGGTGCAGAGGGCAGCATGGGGCTGCGTGCTCCTGCCGCTGTTGGGTGCTGCAGGCCCCTCATGTACTGTATACCCTTCCTGCGTTTCATGTGCCGCAGCTACGAGTCCCTGGGCGCGGGCCGTGTGGGCGTGTGTTCCACCTACATGGGGGAGCGGCTGCAGCAGGGGCAGGAGGTGCCGGTGTACATCCACAAGAACCCGGACTTCAGGCAAGGCGCTGTGTGGATGCACTTTTCACGCCCCTGCCTGTACTGCTTTCACACTGAATGCGATGTGGTCCATGGGATGCAAGTCTGGTTTCTGGGCCTCCGTCCCAGCGCAATGCCACTCTCCCTTCCGCTGCTAGTTTACTGCTGCTAGTGGAGCCCACCGGTGCGTTCTTTCCTGTTCCCCCCTTCTCGGCAGGCTGCCCGCCGACGATGCCACCCCCATCATCATGGTTGGCCCTGGCACGGGGCTGGCGCCCTTCCGGTCCTTCATGCAGGACCGCCTCCTGCGCGCCAAGGTGTGCTGGGTGCGCTGGGTGCGCTGGGCTGGCAGGCTGGTACGGCGGCGGTGCCCACACAGCAGCGGCGCTCACAGAGCGGCAGCGCCAGCCCATTTGCTGGGCAGCGCTTGGTGATCAACCAGCGCTCAGCGCTACCCTGCTTCATCTGCCCTGTCCCTTTGTTCTTGTGCAGGAGAGCGGCGGCAGCTTTGGCCAGTCGGTGCTCTACTTTGGCTGCCGCCGCCGCGATCAGGACTACCTGTATGGTGAGGCGCAGGGTGGGCAGCAGTGCTGCATGGCTGCTACCCCGTTCCGCGATGTGCAGCCCAGGCCTTCAATCTTGGGCAGCGGCGCTGCACGGTTGCTGGCCTGTGCCGCGATGTGCATCCCAGCACATCCAGGGCAACGGCGAGATGCAGGATGGACGCTCTGCTTTGCAGCCCACATGCCATGCTTCCGCTGGCGTACCCCCTTTGCAGGCCCCCTGCTGGAGGGCTGGGCAGCAGAGGGAGCCATCACTCTGTTCACCGCCTTCTCGCGCGAGCAGGTGCGGCCCGGCTGCATCGTGCTGTCGCATATCTGGCTGCTTGCCAAAGGGGCCCGCCTGCAGCTTTGTGAGGGGCTGCACGCTGAGAAGGCACAGCTGGCCTGCATTGTTTGCAGTTTGCGTATGCAAACCTGTCATCTCTGCTGCCCTTTCAATGCCATCGCAGGCTGCCAAGGTGTATGTGCAGGACCGGCTGGCACAGAGCGCCGAGCTGGTCTGGCGCCTGCTGCAGGCGGGGGCACACTTCTACGTGTGCGGCGACGCAGGTGTGTCGCTGCAGCTGCTACTGCATCAGGTGGCAGAGCTGGCTGCTGAGTGCTTTGCAGAACTGTGTCTAGTACGCGGCGACGCCGCCTGATACCATGCGTTTGCGTGCTCTCTCTTGGCCCCCTGTGCAGGATCCATGGCGGGAGCGGTGGAGACGGCGCTGCTGCGTATCATTGAGGGCGGCCTGGGGCTGGACGGCAAGGCTGCGCAGGTGGGCAGCTGGCTGAGAGCTGGTGGGTTGACAGCTTGACTGCATGCTTTGCACGCTGTGCGCGGCACTGCACCCGATGTCAGGGCAGGTTCAGTGGAGGTGGCGTGCATCGTGGTTCACTGCACCCCACTCCATCAGGTTGAGGTTGAGTGGACATGCTGCCTGCGTCTCCTCGTTGTGCACATGAGCTGAAATGTGTTACTGCTTTTGTTTCTGACTGTGCAGGAGTACTTGGACCGCCTGGCGGCTGAGGGGCGGTATCAGCGCGATGTGTGGCTGTCGTAAGCTCTTAAGCACGGAAACGCGCACAAGCACAGCAGGTGCAGTCGACATGCTAGCCACTGCCCGACCTGGCACCGCAGCTGCCGTCCTGCACCTGGTGCACTGGTTGGCACCGCAGCTTTTTACCATCCCGTAACCAATTGCAGCGCAACATCACGACCTGCTGAGGGATTTGGACTGCTCACTGATACACTCCCTTCCTAGCTGCAGCACTTTGATTCACCTGCACATGTATTCTTCTGGCGTTGCTACTGATTCTTCTGCCCAGCGTGTAACCGGCACGATGGGCAACGAAAACGGTATCGTGTGCGCGTCAAGGGGCGTTCATCCCTGGAATACGGTGTGCAGCACAGGCGGATCTTGAGAGTGCAGAAGAAGCAGCAATGCGCATCTTGCATTTGGAGGCAATGCTGCCATTCCGCCGCCAGCGCCCGCATGGCGCCTCATGCCGTGGGCCCCCACCCGGAACCCTGCGACCCGTGGCTTGCTTTTCATCGCATCTGAGCCACGCGCCCAGTCGTTTGCGAGCCCCACAGGCTGCGCCTGGCTCCACCAGCGAGGCCGTGGCCGTGCTCCTGCGCTGCCCTGCTGCCCCTGGTGCCGCTGCTGGTCTCCAGTGCGTCTGCATGACCACACGAGCCCAGCGCGCCGCCCGCCGCGGCGGCAACAAGGCAGGCGGTTCAAAAAAGGCCGCCGCCGCTTCCGTCGCCGCCGCCGCTGCCGCACCCGAAGCCCCCGCCGCCTCGTCTGCCGACCTCCCCGATGAGCTGGCAGTGCGCATCTTCTCGCACCTAGACCTGCACACCAGGCAAGCAGCCCTGGGAGGGGCGCTGCTTTCCGAGCACTGCCCTGCTGGGTTTGCCTGCCTTGAGTCGGCGCTGTTCAAACACCCGGCACAGCAGCAAACGCCGCACATGCTCCTTAGCCTCCTGCGCGCCCATTTCAGGGTGGGAGAGGCGGCGCTGGTGTGCACCCGGTGGCGCGAGCTGACGCACAGCGTGCCCCTGCTGCGCACGATTGAGGCGCGCATTCGCGGCAGCCCGGCCCGCACACTGAGCCAGGCAGCCACCTCCTTCTGCGACTGGTTCTACGATTGGGCAGCGCCGCATGCGCAGCGGCTGAACGTGGTGCTGCCCTACGACTATGGACCGTACGATGCGCCCTTCAATGATGTCGTGTTTGCAATGGATGAGCTGTCTGGCACGCTGGACGTTGTGTCTGTGGAGCGTGGCTGCCGGCTGCAGGACTTGCGCATCTCGCACTGCTTTGAGGACCACGACTGGGTGAGCGGCGCAGAGCTGCTGGCATCATGTGACTGGCAGCTGGTATCACGTGTGCTGCTGCCTCAAATGGGGATTGTGCATGCTAGCCGGATGCATGCGCACTGGATGGATGGCGTATCGGCCCGCCGGCCACTTGGCTGCCGGTCGCCCCAAAGCTCATGCCGTGATGGAGCCCCCATCTGTTTGCTCTCCATTCACGCAGGATGTTCCAGAAGACGGCTGGGGGCTGACTTCGCTGCGGCGCCTGCAGATCCACACGCCCAAGGGCTGCCTGGGCTTCACTTGCTTCCCTGACAGCTTCCCGCTGCTGACAGACCTGGTGAGGGCGCGTTTCTGCAGAAACACGTTGGCAGGAATGTGCACACAGTGTGCATGAAGGCGGCCAGCGCGTGGGCAATTGCAGCGCAGGCACATGGTTGCCGCCATCAGCCCGCTGCAAATGCAGCTGTACCTGCTTGGGGCCAGGACCCGCAAATTGGTTGCACCTGCGCCTGCTGACCTGCCGTACGGCAGGTGGCACTGACTAGTGTTTCGGGCAGCGCACCCGGTGGTGCTGAGTAGTGTTTCATGCAGCGCGCCAGCCCCGCATCCCCTCGCCAGGCATCGACACCCCTCTGCTGCTGCCCATCACCTTCGCTGCACTGCAGGAGCTGCTGGGTTTCATGGACCTTGGGACGAACGACCCCAAGCCGCTGCCGGCTGGCCTTACACACTTGAGCCTCTCGCTGGGGGCCGACTTTTGGGAGGCGGGCCCTCCTGAGGAGGCAAGTGCAACATGATCCTATCTGGGCATCTGTGGCTGTCGCTAGCCTCAGCCGGTGGAAAGCTGTGCAATCTCATCTGGGGGTTGGCTGGCCGTCTTGCATACAAGTGGCTCTGCAGCTGCTGTGTGGAACAGTCAAACAGAGTCGGTCAGGGGCTGCGCGACGGTCTAACAGTGCGCCAACCGCCTACTGTGTGCGCCCTCCCTCCCCCCCCAGATGCAAAACCTGACGGCCCTCCGGAGCCTGGCGATGCACGACTGCAGCTGGGAGGCGGCCAGCTATGACGAATTGCTGCTGCCGCTCTTCACTGGGTTGGAGCGTCTGGCGCTGGTGAAATGCCGCGAGGTGGGCGGGCAGCAGTGTGCTGCGGTTCAGGGCAGAGGTGCGGTTGGGGTTGCCAGGCAGGCGTGCCTTCATTGAGCTGCACCTTAGACGCCTGCTGGCCACCACGGCAGCGCGAAATGCGTGCTCGTTCCGAACACATCACAGCCATGCACCAGCTGCCCCTGCCACCCATGTTGTTTGCAGGTACCAGCGAACCTGGGCGCCCTGACCGGCCTGCGACTGCTGCACCTGTCCAGCACACCTGAGCATGAGAACTACGAGGACACAGAGCTGCTGGCAGAGGAGCTGCCCAAGCTGACTCAGCTGACTGGACTGATCATCAACCACAACGAGCGGACCTGGGAGCAGGCCAGACTGGCAGCAGCAATCAGCGACCTCCCGCTGCAGCACCTGTCTATGCTGGGCAGCGACCCTAGCCATGGCGAGCCGCCCCTGACGCTGCCGCCGCCGGGGCGCTGGCAGGCGCAGCTGCGTGAGCTGGCGCTGCCGGCCGCCACCGCTGCCGCTGCGCTGCCCCAGCTGGCGGCTTCCACTCGGCTGGAGTCCCTGACCCTGTTGCACCTGTGCAGCGTGCCAGTGGAGCATCAGGAGGCGGTGCTGGCCTTTGCTGGTCGCCACCCTAGCCTGTTGCGCCTGCGGCTCGACGCCTCGGGCCCGCACCTCAGCGCCGCCACCTTTGCTGCCGTGAGCAACGCGCTTCGCGCCAACCGTGCGCTGCGCCTGCTGCCTGGGCTCAGCAGCAGCGATGCGGGGCGGCTGGCAGAGGAGGCGTGGCACGCCTGCAGCGGCGGCGGCGAGTGGGAGTCATGGGTGCTGTAGCCGGCATGTGGTTGCATTCTTTCTTAATTGTGCTGTCCTGGCAGCTGCACACTGTGTCATGCAATCTCAATTTCGATGCGCTGCAGTTTCTTGCCGCTACAAGGGTTGTGAGGCATGGATTGCAAGGCAGCAGCGACGCCGCAATGGGCGTGTCGCCCTCATGCTCCCGGTATCCTGTGATGCTGCAAGTCTGCACTGTCGAGCTATTCGCCACTTTGATAGCTTAGCTGGCGTGCCCAGAACCTCTGCCCTGCACGGTTCAGCCCGAGCAGGTCTGTCCACAGCCGGCCGTCGCCATCGGCCCGCAGGCGCCGACCCGGGCCTCCCTGAGAGCGGTGGGTGTCGCATCAACGGTGTGCAGCGAGTTTGGGGGCTGCCGGGCTGGTTACGCCACAAGTCCCGCTTGTCAACCCAGCACCGGAGCCTCCCGCGCCGCGTGAACACTCGCGGGAGGAGGCCGCATGATCGATGGAGCCGGCAGCAGCCGCACCAAGGCGGGGTTTCCTGCCGCCGCCGCCTGCCGCTCGCCGCTTCCCGCTGAGGCGGTGCCGCCATGCGCCCGCCCATCGCGACCTAATGCGCCCGTGCTGTGCTGCCGCAGGTTCCCACAACGATGCCGCCAACATCCTTCAGGACGTGTCTCCTGGTCTGTGTGGTGCTCGCCATCCATGCCGCTCAGCCCGTCGGTGCGCTTGCACAGCGGCTTTGCTGGCCCTCTGGGCATGCGCCGACGCCAGGCAGATGGCGTTGCATGCATGCAACGGCACTCATGCTGCTGCGTCATGAGGCACGCACATGAACTGCACCTAAATTACGCTCCCTACTGGTTCACCTGACGCAGCGGCACAGGTGCAGACCGGCATTTTTTGCCGCCGTGTGCGTGACGACGCCACTGCCCTTGTGAGTCCTGCTTCCAATAACCGGTCCCCCAGTGCCCCTGCATGTCGGCACTAAGCCCGGCCGCCAACTGCTGCACCTGCGCCTGCATCTACAACATCAAAGCACATTCCCCAGTAGGCATTCCTCTCGAGCATCACCCTGCTGTCTCCCTCGCAGTCCCTAACGGCGCTGGATGGCAGCGCCGGGCCGCCGGTGGCCCCCGGGCAAGAGCTCCAGTACGCTGGGATCAAGCTGCACGGGCCTGGCGATGCCTGGTGGGCCGTGGTGTACGGCGAAAACAGGACGGTGTGGAAGTACGATGCGATGAGCATGGCCTACTGCGACCCGCCAGGTGCGGCTGAGGGCTGGGTTGGGCCGGCTGGTCACCTGACCGACCAACTGACCGCCACTGTGAGGAGGGCGCAGGGAGGCTGCTGACTGGCGCATGGTGTGGCGCCACTGCCTGGCGTCCGCTGCTGGATCGCAAGGCATGTAGGGTTGCATCCTGGGTTCTGCTGCTGACATGTCAAAGGCAGCTGCATTCTGTACAGCTAAGTATGCGCCCCATTCCTGCACGACAGAGTGTGAAGCAAAGGAGGGCTCGCAGTATCACAGCGAGGAGGGCACTTCCTGCACCGAGGATGCAGATTGCTGCAGAGACGTTGCCTGCGTGGACCGCGGTCAGTGGTCCGCATGCTTAGCAGCTGTGCTTAGCAGCTGCAGCTTGTATCGCCAAGGCGTTTTCTGGCTCACCTCTATAAGCGCTGCTTGCCATTGCACTGCCAAGGTGTGCAGCTCCAGCCGGTGTGCATGCTTGCCTGCCGGGGCTGCACGCACTGAACCCAACCGTGCACACCCATCGCCCGTCCAAACTGATCGCAGACACATATTGGCTGGCGGTGTACAACAGCGATGACACACTATTGTATTTTTCGGTGCGTCGGGCTTACCTGCAACCGGCCGCTCTGTTTTGGGAGGTTGTTCCACCGGCTGCAGCTCACAGTCGCCGAATGTCACTCGTCTGTTTCCAACAAGGAGGGCATCCGCATTACAACCATTTCCCTGCTGCCAACCTCCTTGCGCTGTGTCAGCGCGAGGACCCTTCAGCCCTGCTGCCCAAGACTTGCATACACACACAGTGGCTGAGCCCAGGTGGACGCCATCGGGGTGTGATGGTTCACAGGCATGTGGTGGCACTGATTGGCTGATGCTTCCACCATTCACACACCATTGTGGGGCCGCTGAACAGCGCGCCTGCCTCTGCAGCCATGCGTTCCTGCTCATCATTCTGCACCTGCAATTCGCAACTCGCAGGGCCCAGTGGCAGCGGCCAAGCCTCGCCCGCCCCAGGTGTGCGCCGGCTGGCACAGCGCAGCATGCGTTGTGGGTGCGCCCTGCTGCGGATTCACCTCCTTTCGCCTCCCGCCAAGCTTGCCTCCCGGACCCGCGTCACCCTCTAAACTGTGCCCCTCCAACAGATGGCGGTGACAGTACGGCCAGCGGCTCTGGCGACGTTGACTTCATACCCGGCCTGGACAAGTGCGGCACCCCCGAGTTTGACGCGGCGGCCAGCAAGGCAGACCTCCAGGCATACTTCCAATCCAACGGCGAGGCCGCAGCAGCCGCCTGCGCGTCGGCGGCCCTGGACGATTTTGCCAGCATCTGCGACTGCTACGTAGTGCTGGACAACTGGATGGAGCTGAGCTGCCCGCCCTGCGTGAAGACCGAGATTGAGCGCATGGTGAGGCACACATGTGTGTGCACAGCAGTGCAGTGTGGGTGGGGTTGCAGGAACGAGGCTGTGCGGCACAGCGTAGGGGGTTCGTTCAGCGCGCGTTCGTGCAGCGAGCCTGGGTTTCAGAGGCGACTGCAGTGGCACAGCGGTGCTTGCTGGCTGAACTGCGCTGCTGCCGCCGCTGCGCTGCTGCCGCCAATGCCGCCAATGCCGCCGCTGCTGTCGTCAATGCTGCTGCTTCTGCTGCCCTGACCCTGATGCGCAGATGCCGCTCGAGTGCCGCACCGCCCTGTCCCAGTCAACCAGCGATCCCCTGGCGTGAGTCTAGAGCCGCTTGCGAGAGTCCTGTTGAACTTAACCACATTTTGAACAGGATGTGGCAGCGTGGAACAGCCGCTGCAGCGGCTGTGAGCAGCATTATTGAGGACCCAGGATCCAGGATGGCGGCGCTCTGCCGTCTGCCTTGCATGTGCACGTTTGACCTGCCATCTCTGGTGCTCCCCTCCTCATGTGCAGCAAGACCTTGTTCGACTTCTGCGGCATCGGCTACTGAGCGGCTCAGGGAACAAGAGCTGCTCTACATGCCCAGGGCACAACAGTGCCATGCTGGCTTGTTCCGCCCACCGAGAGCTCCAACCGTTGAATGGCGCACAACGGATGCACACCAGGAAAGGGTGCGCTTCCATGCATTCTGTAAAGCGTTCCCCTGCAGCGGGCGGTGGCGTAGGTCTCCCACAGGCGTCTGCATATTCTTGAACTGTGCCAGCCTTTGTTCTTGTTCATTCTTCTTTCACTTGCGTACCTACCCACTTACTGTGCTGCATGCTGACCATGCTTTCACCTCACTGAGCAAAAAC
Source organism: Chlorella sp. CH2018 (assembly GCA_009928355.1). Lineage (NCBI taxonomy): Eukaryota > Viridiplantae > Chlorophyta > Trebouxiophyceae > Chlorellales > Chlorellaceae > Chlorella > Chlorella sp. CH2018. The sequence continues at coordinate 45,595 of VIYQ01001291.1, forward strand.
TGCTCTTGCTTTACAAATGCATCCATATGCTGCAGCAACAGCCGATATAACATTGCGCACTGCCATGCAGAGCAGCAAAGCTTAAATGTGGTTGGTTTTTTGTAACATGAAGCAAGCACCGCCGCCATTGTTGTCACAGCACTGTAGCGAGCTTGCGCTGCACTGCCACTTCCATGCACAGGATTCACTGTACAATCGCACGGGACAGGGCGTGGCACACTTCAGCTGGCTCAGACGTGTAGGCACCGCTGCATGCCGCAGTCGTCATGTGCAGGCAGCAGTGCGCTTCACCAGCCACTTGCAAGTGCTGTGCGGCAGACATGGAAGCATGTCATCCCAGTGTGCACAATTAAGCCTGGGAAGTATGCAAGTGCAAAGACGCAGCAGCAGACAGGCAGCAGCGGCAGCAGCAGCAGCGGCAGGGCGCTGGCCGGCTGACCCAGCCACGCCAGCCAGCCAGTGTGCTGGCGCCGCTGAGCACAGCGCGCACACAGTGCAGCAGCAGCCACGCGCCTGGGCTTGGCTGAGCATCAGGAGTTGGGGGGAGGCCCCCGTGCAGCCAGCGCCTTGCACACCGAGCGGTGGCGGGGCCAGTCCTGCTGCTGGCTGGCTGCGCAGCAGTAGTGCACGGCGCGGCAGCCGCTACATACACGCCTGGGTAGCCGGCTTTCACTGCTGCTCTCCAGGTTGCAGCACAGCAGGTTGGCACAGCGCAGCGTGCCCAGCGCGGCCTCTGCATCCAGCTGCTGCTGCTCCAGCGACACGCCGCCTGGCACCAGGCTGGCCAGGTCCACTGCCGCTGCTGCGTGGCGCAGGTCGGCACATAAGAGCATAGATGCGGTAGCCAATGAGCGCATAGTCGGGTTCGGCTTCTCCTGGTGGCGGCGGCGGGTAAGCGTCAACCGCCTCCGCTGCGGCAGGCAGTGCCTGCAGGGCCAGGGCCGCTGCAGCGGCCATGAGCCGGTACCGCAGCTGCATGGACCAGCGCTCCTCCTGAAACGTTGGAGGAAGGCAGCAAAGGTATCAGTGGCATTGTTCGGATGCAGTTGGATCTCATGCCCCGCAAGGCATCGGGCTGTGCTAGGCAAGGCTTGGTCCCCCGCCTGACCTGCTGCACAGCGACGGATGCCAGCTCGTTAGCAATGCGCACTGCACTCTCCAGGGCATAAGCTTGGCGCGAGGCATGCAGCACTTCCAGGGCTGAGAACCCGGCACTGCCGCTGCCGCGCGCGGCGGTGGTGGTGACCCAGCTTGCCAGGCGGATCAGGGCGCCGGCCACAGCTTCCAGCGCTCTGTGTGGGGAATGACAGTTGAAACACCATGACCAACAAGAAGCTGAGAGGATGCGCAGCTGGGCGAACAAGTAGTGTGTGCGGCATGGCAGCAGTTGCGTTGCGGCGGCCGCTGTGTGCTCACCGTGCCAGCGGCAGCTCGGGTGGCTCGGCGGCCCCCTTCAGGAAGTCCACGGCCGGCCAGAAGGGCGAGCCACCGTCGTCTGTGAAGCTTCCAAGGCGCTTGATGGCCTCTGGCTGGCCACGCAGCAAGGCCGGGTCCTGCAGCAGCTCCACCCCCGCCTCAAGCGCTGCCACGCACTGCTGCATGCTGGGCATGCCTCAAGAAGATCCGCAGGCACCAGGGTTCAGACTGAATGGGTGCCAGGGTAGACTTTGAGCGCTGCCGTCTCCATGCCGCTAAGCCGTCACCCGGCTGGCGCTCGCTGACGCACATTGTAATGGCTGGCGCAGGGGGTGCGACGGCATTTGCATTACACGTTGGCTTGGCTTGGCACCTGTCAGCCAACCAGCCCACCAGGCCTCAGCATGGCCGCTCCCACCAGGCTGGCAGCTGCCCCACCACGCCTCCACACAACTGGTCAGATTCGCCAGCCTGCCTGGCGGCCGCCCACCAACTGTTGTTGCAGGAGGGGCCCTTGCTGACATGGACGTGACGTGACTTACACACAGCAAGGCATGCCATGCCATAAAGTTAGACGGTCTGGGGACAGGCCAACGCGTGCCGCAGACACCCGGCTAGGGAGCAGTGCGGCGGCGAGAGGCAGGGAGGGCCAGCGGCAGGGGCTGGTCGTTGAAAAGCCAACAGAGTAAGGTTGACCAGTTGACATTTTAGTGTGCATACGAGGGACCTGGTTCAAAAGAAAGCAAGGGTAAGCAATGATACAGGGAGCGGCGGCCGTCAAGTGTGGGCTGCCGCTGAGCGTGCGAGGGCCGCTGTGGGCGCAGGCAGGCGTGTGTTGGGAAAAGCGGCGAAAAGGCGCAGTGTCAAGAGGGGTGGCGGGATCATATGGATCGGCGGTAGGGCATGAGGCCGGCCAGAGAAGACGGTTGCTTCATTGGGCGAGTGTAAGTTGGATGGGGAAGATTGGAGCGCAGTGGGACGGACCTTCGACCGTCAGCTGGTGGAGTGAAGAGCAAGCAGCATCACACCTTTCTCTGCTGCGGGCGATGCGCGCAGGCGCCAGGTGTGTGCAGTGGAAGGGAGGAAACGCGTTGGAGCAAGGCATGCTTGGCTTCCTGACGTCACTTGAGGCCAGTTGCTGACGTCACTTGCCGCCCAGCCCAAGCTCGGCGATTGCCACCTCACGCATCTTGTACTTCTGCAGAGCGTAAGGGGTGCCACACACGTTGCATGGCATGAGCCATAAGGCGGATGGGAGTGGCACACACGCGAGCAAGCAGGGGCACGAGCTGCGGCAGCTGCGGCAGCGCTTCCATGCAGCAACGCTGATGCAACGCAGCACCTGCGGCTGCAGGGGGAGCAACAGCAGCGGGAGCACGGCGCCAAAGAAACGTCCACCAAAACCCAGAAGGGCTACTGACGATAATGCAAGATGCGGCACCTGAGGCTTGCCAGAGGCAGTCATAGGGAATGAGTCCACAAACTTCCAGTACCGTGGGATCTGCAAGCCATGGCAGTACAGGACGAGCAGCATTCGCACGACAGCGGCAGCAGCTTGGGCGGCGGCAGCAGCCGCGGTGTAGCCATATGTCAGCCGCGGTGTAGCCATACGTCGCAACCTCCTGCACCCAGCTGTTCATGTGACATGCAGCCAGAGCATTGGCAGCAGGGCGCACCTTGTAGCGGGCGATCTGGCCTTGGCACCAAGCGCGCAGCTCAGCGCGGCCCATGCCCTCAAACCCGGCCCTGCAGGGAAGGGAAGAGAGAAGGGAGGGGCCATAGTGAGTGAGTGCACGTGCATAGTCTGCTTGTTGCTCTTGTACACACGCGCAGGCAAAGAAAGGCCGTGCCGCAATCTGCGTCGACGCTCCGCACGATGCGCAGCCCACTTTGCTCTGCCCTGCCCTTCAGGCTCTGCCCTGCAAGGTCTCACGCAGAGAAGCAACGCACCAGACCAGCGCAGAAAGAAGCATCAAGCCAGCACACTCACTTGAGCTTGACCCAGGCGCACAGCTCCTCGCCGTACCGCTTGCTGGGCACGCCAAAGACCTGCGGATCAGATCAGGGAAGGTGGGCGGGTGCATTCAAACGTGCAGCATGTGCAGCCGCGGGCAGAAGACAGCGGGCACCACCAAGGTGGACAGCCACCTGTCAGAGGCGCAGCTGCTGCACCTTCACAAGCAAAACGCACAGGCTGCCAGTCCAGCAGGTGGCAGGGCCTCCAATGCTGCACAGCTCAGCCGGCAGCGGCCCCCTCCCCTCTCGGCACTCACATGCACGTCCGCCACAGCCGGGTTGCCGTGCAGAAACTCCTCAATTTCGCTGCACACGGGAGTGTGCAGTAGGGAGGCAGCGCTGAAGAGCAGGCTATGCAATGCCCTGTAGCCAAGCAAAAAAGGTGCCGCCCACCAGCGTCTCCCTGCAGGGAGGCAGCATGATGGGCACGCAGCAGTGCAGGGCATGCGAGGCGTGCAACACTCAAAAGCGGGGGTGGCCGCAGCACACTCGAGGCCTTGCCCTCCTGTGATGCGCTGAGCGCATCACGTGGGTTGATTCTGCCTCGTGCACTGCATGTGTTTGACTGCATGCCACTCACCGCGGGTAGATGTTCTCTCCGCCCCAGATCACCATGTCCTTGATGCGGCCCACAATGTTGCAGTAGCCCTGCGCATCGATGGTGCCCAGGTCGCCGGTGCGCATCCAGCCCTCCTGCAGCGTGGTAGAGGGGCAAGGTAGCCTCACGGATCTGGTATGTCCAGCACGCTGTGGGGCGTGGGCGATGCAGTCGCCCAGCAGCACACGCATTGGCGGGTTGCAGGCAGGGCCGCTAGCCGGGTGCCCGGTCAGGGCCGCCGCCCAGCCCCCAGGCTTGCCTGGTCCAGCACTGCCGCAGTGGCCGCCTCGTCGCCCCAGTATCCCAGCATCACACTGTAGCCGCGCACACACAGCTCGCCCACCTGAACAGGTGTAACAAAAGGTGCAGATGAAGTGAGAACGACTGTACACAAAACTGAAAGGGCAGCTGCTGCACTGCGCTGCAGCTGCGCACCCACAGCTTGCCGGCCTGCGAAGCGCATGCTGTGCAAGCAGCGGGGCCTACAAGCAACTCTCGGAGTTGCGGCAAGCCCTGCCCCCTTGTGAACCCCCAACAGGTGCGCCATGCAGGTGCAGCGGCCCAAACCTCAAACCGGCCACTCACCGTGCCGTGGGGCACAATCTTGCCGTTGCCGGGGTCGATCACTTTGGCCTCAAGGTGCGGGTGCACCCGACCCACCGTGGACACGCGCCGCTCCACCGTGTCTGCAGCAGGCAACAAAAAAAGCTTGTTCGACTTTGATCAGGGAACGTTGAACCTGGGCTTCACCTGGGCTTGCAAGTGCGGGTGCCATGCAGCGGCTGCCATGCAGCGGTTGACATGCAGTGCTTACAACTCTAGCGGCATGCGGCATGCAAACAGCTAAAGTGAGCCAACCCGTCTGTGTGGTGGCAGCAAGATGGGCAGCCGTGCAAGGAACTGGTCAACGCGTGAAGCGCAGGGCAGGCAGACCCCCACCCAACCGCCACACATGGCAGGCCTGCTTACCGTCGGCAGACGTCTGGAACGACACGGGCGACGTCTCTGTCATGCCATCTGCAATGCAGCGGGCGCAGACAAGCACACGCGGTTTGTCTGCTTGCCGTGTGCGTGCGTGAGCGGCTGGCATAGAGCGCAGCTGCAGCTGATGAGGAAGCGCACAGCTCCAGGGCAGGTGCGCATGAGCTGGGTGGCAAGCGGCAGCATGAATGGCAATGACCGACAGCTCAGCAGGCAGGTAAGACGGACGCCCAGCGCCGGACAGCTGAGCAAGCAGGACAGCATGCCCAGTGCTGGAAAACAAGGCAGGCACTCACAGCAGATGGTCACATCGCTCATGTGCATGTCGGCCCGCACCTGCGGCGGTGCAGGTGCATGGCAGATTGCATGTCGTTGGCAGATTGCATGTCGTTGGCAGATTGCATGTTGCTGGCACCAGCAGGAGCAGGAGCAGCCCAGCCAACTAACTCGGCTCGCTCGCCGGGCAGCTGGTGCGCTCCCCAGAGGCCAGCAGGGCCTGCCACGCAACCACTGCAAGCCTTGCCAGCCAAGAAAACGCGGTGACGCTGTCTCACCCGCTTCATGATGTCCACGGGGCAGGTGGTGCCCGCCATAACGCCGGTGCGCAGGCTGTCCAGCTTGAACTGTGAGAAGCTGCACAAGGAGAATGGGAACAAAGGGAGGCACCCAGTTGAACGGGCGGGAAGCTGTTAAGGCAGGGTCATTTTTTTGAACCTGTGAAACCCGGGCACGCCGTGACACCCGAGGATTAGTACTGGCTGTGGTTGTAGCTGCAGCATGGCAGCGCTCACAGCTGCGTGGCTGTGCAAGTGAGGAGGGTGGCCCAGAGGGCCAGAAGAGCGCCCGCGCGTGCATCCATCCGGCGAGCATGCGCGATGCTGTGCGCGGCATGCAGCGGCAAGTGCTCACTTGGGCAGCGCCAGTTCGGCAATGAACATTGTTGGCACGCCGTCTGCAAGCAGAGAGCAGGAAGAGGCGAAGGTGGGCAGGCAGAGAGCACGCAGATCCGCTGTGAGCAAGCCGCAGCTATCTGTTGGCTGGACCAGGCAGTGACCTGGGCTCGCAAGCCACTGCCCTTCCTTCCAGCAGCCTCCCGCTGCGGCATGCCGCCGCCCCAGCCCCAGCTCACAGAGGGAGGTGCAGCGCTCCGCCTGTACAGCCTCCAGCGTTGCCTGAGGGTTGAACGTCTCAGCTGGGTACACCATGGTTGCGCCGCTGCACAGAGGATGCCAACAAACTTGATTGCAAGCGTACCGAATGCAGTGGAGGGAGCAACGCTAAAACATGACGTCTCTACCTCGATAGGCAACGTTGCCCCACATTACGTGTTGGTAGTTGAGCTTGGGCCGGGCACTAAATTCACGTTTCATTACCAATCAGCCCTGCTGCACAGTGAAGTGCGCACCGTGTGATGCAGGCCATGTTGCCGATGACCATGCCGAAGCAGTGGTAGAGCGGTACCGGGATGCACACCCTGTGAGGTGGGCAGGGGAGGCGTGGGTCGCAACTTGAGCTAGCGCAGCGGGTGTGCCAGCGGGATACAAACCTTGCAGAATGGGCCAATGAGCAGGGGGTAGGGCCACGTACCCAGCTCTGCTTGGAACCACCCACCTGGCTGCATGCATGTGCTTGTGCTTGCAAGCGGGCCACCACACACATATCACCGGCCTTTCAATCCCTACCTCACCCCTTCCCCAGCAGCAGCTCTAACCGCTGCCCACCTGTCTGCGTCTGTGTACTTGCAAGTGTGCGCCACATACAGCCCGTTGTTCAAGATGTTGCGGTGGCTCAGCGTTGCGGCCTTGGGGTGGCCCGTCGTGCCTGCAGCAGCAGAGGCGGGGCGACCGAAGCAGTTCAACGGGGGGACTGGCGCCCTAATTGCAGCCCCAGTGCAGCCCCATTGCAGCTGCATGGCATGGCAGGCACACAAAACGAAAAAATCAGCACAACCAGCAGGCTTCACCTGATGTGTACTGGATGTTGATGGGGTCATCGGGCCGCAGCTGCGTCTCCCGCTCCGCCAGCGCTGCTGCCAGGCTGGCGTCCGCTGTGCCCGCTGCCCGCAGCGCCGGCCAGCTGGTGTAGCCTGCAGCCATGCGGATTGGAACCGCGCGAAGGTGAACACGGTTCATGGTTGATGGCAGGATCGAAACACGCTTTAGATCTCCTCAAGGCAATGCAAGCAGGGAGACGGCGCAGGATGGGCCTGGACCTGGCCCGCGGCTCCAGTCAGCCGCAAAGGCCAGAGGCAGCGCCCAGCACAACAAAGAGTTCACCCTCAGGTTGTCTGCCAGCACGATGGGTGCCGCTCTGCTGACTGCCCAGCACACCACACCACAGCGCAGCACAGCAGGCTCACCCTCGGGTGCCTCGTCCGCCAGCAGGATGCGGTGCCGCAGCTGCGTCTGCGCCACTACGCTGTCCACGATTTCGATGAACTCCCGGCTGCCCTTCAGTCCCTTGGCCAGCACTAGGGCGGACACACTGGCTTGGTTCAGTGCGTAAGTCAGTTCAGCGGCACGGTAAGCGGGGTTGATGTTCACCTGTGTGGGGGAGCAAGCAGCGCTTAGTGGGGTGGGCAGGCGGGCTGGGGCAAGCGCTGCAGAGCTTGCACCTCACCATGGCACCAGCGGCGTGTGAGGGGGGTTGAAGAGCTGCTGCTGTGAGCTCTTGAACCGCCCTGACACGTTGCTGGTGCTGCTGCCTGCTGCTGCTGCATGCCTGCAGCCACCCGTTCCTGCAGCCCCAGCTCACCAGGATCGCGCCAATCTTGGAGGTGGCATACTGCAGAAACACGGCGAGCAGCAGCAGTTGAGTGCTGCTGGAACCCATGGTACGCTGCACAAGCCGCCATGCACGACTTGCTGCCGCACAAGCTGTTTAACTGTACAAGGCACACCCCTGCTGCTGATACCACGAGGGGCCCTTCCTGAATCCACGCTGCTCTGCACGCACAGCACGCCTGGCCTGCGCACTACTTGCCTGCAGCACACACCACTCCACGCAGTTGGGCGCCCAGATGCCCACGCGGTCCTCCTTCTGCGGCAGACAAGGCGGCGGCGGCATGCAGTAAACTGAGCTCCAAACAGGCAGGATCATGCAGCGGCGCCAGCTTGCAGAAGGTTGCAGCTCAAGCAAATACGCACGCAACTGCACAGCGCCAGTGGGTGCACGCTGCCCATGTCTGCTGTGCCAGCACCAAGCAATGCCTCTTGGGCAATCAGTGCCTCCACCGCCGCACCTGGATGCCGAGCGCCAGCAGGCCACGCGCCGCCTGCTCCACTTGTTCGTGGAATTGGCGGTAGCTCAGCCGCACACCCTGATGCACCGATACGACAGCGTCATTGTCCGGAAACACCTGCACCGTGCAACACAGGGAGCCATTGTGGTCGAGAGGCAGGCTGGGTGGATCAAGGGTGGGCGGTTTCAAGCAGCTGGTGGGCCGTGCTGCGGCTGCTGCTCAGACCCCCCAAGCGTATGCATGCTGCCTGCCACCTGCGGCAACTGCAGCACGCATGCTGTGCACACCTGGGCAGTGCGCGCGAGGCACGCGCCGATCGTTTCATCTAGCTGCGGCACATCTGTGACTCCCCGCACAAACGACAGCCCCTGCAGCTCGTGCTGCTCGCCCCGCTGCTGCTGCTGCGCCGGCTGCTGCTGCGGCGACGACGGCAGCACTGCGGGCAGTGGGCGATGGGCAGCAAGCGCAGGTGGATCGGTGGAGCATCATAACCGGCAGGCAGCGGAACAAACTGAGGGACGCAGTGAGTGACAGGTGCAGCAGCCTCCTTGACGGCTGCGGAGAGCGGGTCAGTGTGCGAGCGGGATGGATGGAGGAAATCAACGATGGAAACAACCCAACAGCGCGACCGCACTTCCAGCACCGCCAGCCCACTGCCGCCAGAAACCAATGGCCGGTGCAACCTGCGGTCCCCTCCCGTTTACGGCCCCCAGCGCACCTCTGCTGCGCTGCCGGCTGCTGGCCTGCTTGCTCTGTGTCGTCGCCTGCACCACCAGCTGCTGCCGCCGACTCGGGCGGGCGCCAGGGGCTGCCCACGCCGGCCGTTGCTGGCGGCCGGCGGCCTGTGGCGGCGAGCCGCCGGCCAGCGGCAGCTGCCTGCTTGAAGCGGCGAGCATGCTGCCGCGCTGCTGCGTGATCCGTCTCGACTCCCAGCTGCTGCCGCCGCGTGCAGGGCCGCCAACGGAGGGCCTCCACGTTCAAGGCACCAGCGCAAGTCGTTGGCTGCGTTCGGGCTGGCGCGCGGTTCTACGGCAGGGGGTGAGGTGCGGAACGTCGGGCGGGCGAGGGCAGGGCTGCTGGCTTCAGGTCAGGCATGGGCATGGGCCGCCTCGCCGATGCTGCTGGCGAGCCTCACGCAATAGTTCGAAGCTTTCAACCGGTTCTGCCGTTTGGGTTTAGCTGGTTGAACCTTTTGCAAGCCGCAGGAGCCC
>VIYQ01001299.1:0-26986 GCA_009928355.1 Chlorella sp. CH2018
CAACTCGCGCGCATCACCAGCGCATGTGGCGCAACTATGATGTGGCTGGTGGTCGTGCCATGACACAACGTATGAAGATGTCATGGATCAGTTCAAGAGCCTCGACGGGCTTAGAGAGCTCGACGACGACATCCTTAAGGAGGTTGTCAGGGAGGGCGAGCTGATGATGGCCGCACAGCTCAGCGTAGCCACAGCCTCGGATCAACGTGCACTCACTTGGGCCGGCTTTGTTCTTACGATCGCAATTGCGTCGATTGGCGGAAGCGCAAGTCTTGCGATCGACGGAAAACAACTACCGCTTGCAGCAATTTCCCGGGCGAGCGCCATTCTCATGGCCATCTCAGGATACTACGCCGTGCGGGCGGTTCGTCCACGCAAATACAGCATGCCTGGTAACCTTCCCCAGAACTGGCTACCCGAGCATTGGCAAAGCGGAAGAACACGAGACTTTAGGCAGGCACGAATAGAGCAGGCGCGCACTATAAACGGTCAAATCGTCAAGAACGCAGCTTTGGCCGAACGCAACGCCACCGATCTTAACCATTCAATTCATACCGCTGGGTGCGCGGTACTACTCGCTGGAGTTTATGTGATAGCCTATTTGACATATACTATCTTGAGATAATTCATATGAACGAATTATCATCAGATAGTTCCCACCTAAACTGATAGTAGGCTTGCGTTCCGTCTGCAATTGAGCCCGCGCCATAGAGCTTAGTGAGATCCCAGTCTCGACTAGGGAAGTATTCGCAGCCACGCCTTGAACTTGTCTCGAATGAAGCTAGGCAATCCACTAGCGAGCGAAGCAGATCACCAACCTCATATACGTCGCGAGTGGTAGCGGAGGAGGGACTTGAACCCCCGACCCCAGGATTATGATTCCCGTGCTCTAACCAGCTGAGCTACTCCGCCGCGCCTTCGTGAAGGGGCAAGTACCGCTCGCGAGGCGCGGGCTATAGCAGGGGTTCGCGGGGCGTCAAGCGCTGAACATGTGCCGCGACAACAACTCCCACGGGCCGCCCCGATACCAATAGGCCGCCAGTCCCGTGATCTGTACCGCGCGCGGCCGGAACCCGCCCTGCAATTGCGCCAGCAGCGCGCGCGCAACCGCCGGCTCCACCTTGTTCTGCACCGTGACGTGGGGGCGCCATCCGGCCTGGTCCTGCGGCGTCAGGACGCCGGCAAAGCCATCCCCGAGCCGCGCACGGATCGCCCACAGCTCGTCGCTGGCGATCCGGTAGGCGACGCCGCGCCCGAGCGAGAATGGCGCTTCCACGCGTGCGGCCGGCGCGGGCACACCCCGTGTCTCCGCGATGAGCCGCTGCTTCACCTCTGCCGCCATGCTGGGCGGCAGATGGTGGAACATCGTCAGGTGCGCGGCGAGAACGTTACGCTCCGGCGGGAAGTGCGCCGCGCGCTGTTGATCGAACCATGCCTGGTCCGCTTTGCCGAACACGGCAGCGATGATGATCGGCGCCGCAAGCGGGCCCGGCGGCTGGGTGGGCGCGGGCTCGCTCAAATCTCGATCTGGCTACCCAGCTCGACCACGCGGTTGGTCGGCAGGCGGAAGAATTCCATCGCGCTTTCGGCGTTGCGCAGCATCCAGGCGAACAGCTTCTCCCGCCAGATCGCCATGCCCGGCCGGGCGGAAGGCAGCAGCGTCTGTCGCGACAGGAAGAAGCTGGTCTCCATCATGCGGAACTCGCCACCGCATTCGTCAAACGATTTGAGCGCCGCAGGGATGTCCGGCGATTCCATGAAGCCGTAGCGTAGGATCACGCGGTGGAACCCCTCGCCCAGCGCCTTGTGCTCGAACCGCGACTCTTCGGCGACATAGGGCATGTCGCTGACCTTCACCGTCAGCAGGATCACGCGCTCGTGCAGCACGCGATTGTGCTTGAGGTTGTGGAGCAATGCGTGCGGCACGCCCTCGGGGGTGGAGGTCATGAACACCGCCGTCCCCGGCACCCGCGTCGCGCTGCCCGCGGCGGAGCCGATGAACACCTTGATCGGCATCGCCCCCTCGCGCATCCGTTCCAGCATCAGCTTGCGGCCCGTGGCCCAGGTGGTCAGCAGCACGAAGACGATGATCGCCACCAGCAGCGGGAACCAGCCGCCGTCGGGCACCTTCGTGAGGTTGGATGAGAAATACAGCCCGTCGATGCACAGGAACACCGCGACGAACGGCACCACCGCCCACAAGGGCCAATGCCAGACGCGCTGGATCAGCACCGCGACCATGCAGGTGGAAATGAACATCGTCCCCGTCACCGCGATGCCATAGGCCGCCGCAAGGTTGGACGATTCGCGAAAGCCCAGGATCAGCAGCAGCACCATCGTCAGCAGCGCCCAGTTGATCGACGGGATGTAGATCTGCCCCGCGGCCGACGCGCTGGTATGTTCGATCCGGATGCGCGGCATCAGGCCCAGCTGCACCGCCTGCTGCACCACCGAATAGGCGCCGGTGATCACCGCCTGGCTGGCGATGACGGTCGCCATGGTGGCCAGGATCACCAGCGGCAGGCGCCATTGCTCGGGCGCCATCAGGAAGAACGGGTTTTTCGCCGCCGTTGGGTCGCTCAGCATCAGCGCGCCCTGCCCCAGGTAATTGAGCATCAGCGCCGGGAACACGAACCACAGCCAGGCATAAGCGATCGGCTTGCGCCCGAAATGCCCCATATCGGCGTAGAGCGCCTCGGCGCCGGTCACCGCCAGCACGACCGAGCCGAGCGCCAGGAACGCCAGCATCCCGTCGGCCGCGGCGAAACGGAACGCCCAGCGCGGATCAAGCGCCAGCAGGATCTCCGGCTGCGCCACCACATGGTACAGGCCAAGTGCGCTAAGCGTGACGAAGTAGATCGTCATGATCGGCCCGAACAGCCGCCCCACCCGCGCGGTGCCGACCGATTGCAGGTAGAACAGCCCGATCAGGATCGTGACCGAAATCGGGATGACGAAGCTGTCGAACCGCTGCTCGACCGTCGCCAGTCCCTCCACCGCCGATAGCACCGAGATCGCCGGCGTGATCATGCAGTCGCCAAAGAACAGTGCGGTGGCGAGCACGCCCAGCACGACCAGCCCCGGCTCCCACCGTTTGCCCGCCCCGCTGCGCCGCTGGATCAGCGCCAGCAGCGCCAGGCTTCCGCCCTCGCCATTGTTGTCGGCGCGCAGGATGGTCATCACATATTTGCACGTGACGATCAGCACCAGCGACCAGAAGACGAGGCTCACCACGCCAAAGATATGCAGTTGGTCGACGGCGAGCGGATGGTGCCCGACGAACACCTCCTTCATCGCATACAGCGGGCTCGTCCCGATATCGCCATAGACGACACCGATCGCGCCCAGCGCCAGCTTGCGCAGCGAATCGCTGTGATGATGGCCATGCGCTTGGGGCACAGCTGCGCCGGCGGCCGGGCTCATCAAAGCGCCGCTGACGCCAGGTTCAAGGGGAAGAAAGCCACCGTCATCCTGTCAAAGCCTCGGCGCGCCTAGCACTTGTTCCCATCCGCGCAAGCGGGAACGTTACAAGAACATAGGAGTTGCTGCTCCTGAAAGGAAGAGTTTCATGAGCGACTCGAACCCAAAGAGCGAACCCTTTTCAAACGCGGAAAAGGATCCCGACGACTGGACGACCGGCGACGAGCCGATGACCGGCGCGCAGGCAAGTTACTTGAAGACGTTGAGCGAGGAAGCCGGCGAACCGTTCGAGGAACAACTTAGCAAGGCCGACGCCTCAAAGCGGATCGACGCGCTTCAGGAGAAAACAGGCCGCGGACGCTGAGGCGATTCGTCGCCGCGGGCTTGCGGATCAGCGGCCCGCCTGCTCCGTCGCGGCGATGAACTGGTCCAGCACCTTGAGCTGGTTGGCGATGGTGGTGCGGTAATCCATGCCTTCGGGCGACAGGCTCACCGCGCGCGCCAGCATCCGCCGCGCCGCCGGCAGGTCGCCGGCGCGGACATAAGCGATCCCGGCATAATAAGGCGGCGCCGGATGCTCGGGCGCCAGTTGAAACGCCCGCCCGAACGCCAGCTTCGCCGCCGGCGAGATCTGGTCGCCATCCAGGATCACGAGGGTGCTGCCCAGCTGGGTCCACAGGATGAAGCTGCGCGGCAGCGCCCGCACCCCGCCCAGCACGACCTGCGCCGCGGCGCGCTTGTCGCCGGCGCGCAGCATCGCGTCGGACGCGACGATATAGGCGGTGTCGGCGGTGTAGCGGCCCATCAGCCGCTCGCGCAGCATGATCGCCTCGGGCTCGATCGGCACCGCGTCGACTCGCGGCTTGGCCGGGGCCGCCGCCTGCCCCGGCCGCCCCTGCCAGGCATAGCCCGCCGCGCCCAGGAACAGCGCCGCCCCCGCGAACGACCACAGCAGCCGCGGCAGCCGAAGCAGCATCAGCGCGCCAAAGACCAGCGCACCGACCAGCGCCAGGCCGATGAAGCCGCTCATGGCTCCAGGCTCTTCGTCTCGTGCATCTTCCCGGCCAGCTCTGGCGGCATGTACTTTTCGTCATGCTTGGCGAGTAGGTTGGATGCGACAAACGATCCATCCGGGCGGAAACGCCCCTCCGCCACCACGCCCGATCCCTCGCGGAACAGGTTGGGGACAATTCCGGCGAACTGCACCGGGGTCGTCGCGCGACCATCGCTGACCGTGAACAGGATCGTCACGCCATCGGCGGCGCGCGCCACCGATCCCGCCGCCACCATGCCGCCCAGCCGCACCGCGCGGTCGGAGGCGAGCACCTCCTGCGTCACGTCGGACGGCGCATAGAAGAACGCCGCCTGGTCACGCAGCCCCGACAGCGCGAGCAGCGCCGCCAGCGTGATCGCCAGCAGCGCGGCGCCCGCCAGCCACAATCGCTGATGCTTCGCCTTCACTTGCCGCCCTTCTCCGCCTCGCGCATCGCGCGCCAGCTGACGAGCACGATCACCGCCGTCGCGGACAGCGCGACCGCATAAGCGGCAATGACATAGGGCCAGGCGATCATGCGCGTGCCTTCCGGCGCATCCGCGCCTCTGCCTTTGCCACCGCCAGCAACGTGCGCATCCGCATCAGCACCACCGCGCCGAACAGGAACGAAAACCCGAACAGCATGATCGGCAGCGGCCACAGGATCGACAGGTCGATCGTCGAATGGGTGAGGCCGATGCTCGGCCCCTGGTGCAGCGTGTTCCACCACACCACCGAATAACGGATGATCGGCAGCAGGATGGTGCCCGCCACGCCGAACAGCGCCGCGATCCGCCCGTCCCCGCCACGCTCGCGATCCGCGCGCGCCAGCGCGATATAGCCGAGATAGACGAAGAACAGCAGCAGCATCGAAGTCAGCCGCCCGTCCCACTGCCAGTACGTGCCCCAGGTCGGCCGGCCCCAGATCGCGCCGGTCAGCAGGCAGATGGCGGCAAAGGCAGCACCCGGCAGGGCGATCGCGCGCGCCGCCACGTCAGCCAGCGGGTGGCGCCAGACGAGATAGGCGATGCTGGAAATCGCGATGCCGCTCCATCCGCCCATGCCCAGCCAGGCCGACGGCACATGGACGTACATGATGCGGACGGTCTCGCCCTGCAGGTAATCGGGCGGCGTCTGCGTCAGCCCCGCCCAACTGCCGACCGCGATCAGCACGAGACCCAGCCACCCCAGGACGGGGGTCAGCGGGCGGGCGATCTTCAGAAAGCGCGCAGGATTGGCGAGGGCGTGAAGGGCAGGCACGATGGGCTTCCCATATGGGGAAATTGGCGGCGCGTCATCTGCTTGAACGCATCGGCCCGGCGCGCTGATCGCCCCGGGGCCGGCCTGGCGGGCGCCGCGATACACGCCGGCGCCCGGAAAGCGGCGGAGGCAGCCAGGACCGCCTCCACCCGTTACCTCAGGCGCGGCCGATCAGGCGGCGCGCAATACGGTCGGCAACGTCGGCGGCGGGATCGCCGCTGCTGTCGCTCTCGTCCCACACCTCGACCAGGCGGTCCGGGATGCGGGCGATGCGCGCCTTCACCTCGGCCTCGTCACCCTGCCCGAGATATTCCAGGCCGACGTTGATGATGCCGCCAGCGTTGATGACGTAATCGGGCGCAAACAGCACGCCGCGCTCATGCAGGCGGCGGCCGTCCTCGCGCGTGGCGAGCTGGTTGTTCGCACCACCGGCCACCACCTTCACCTTCAGCGCCGCGATCGACTGCTCGGTCAGCACCGCGCCCAGCGCATTGGGGCTGACGAGATCGACGTCGCACGCCAGGATCGATTCGGCCGGCGCGGTCGTCGCACCCAGCTCCGCCGCCAGCGCCGCGGCGCGATCGGCGTTCACGTCAGCCAGCGTCAGCACCGCGCCATCGGCCGCCAGCAGGCGAGCGAGGCCGCCGCCGACCGAACCGACACCCTGGATGGCAACGCGCACGCCCTTCATGTCGGTCGCGCCCAGCCCGCGCTTCGCCGCGGCCTTCACGCCGAGATACACGCCAAGCGCAGTGTACGGCCCGGGGTCGCCGCCCGCCGCCCCGCTCGCCACCGGCAGGCCGGACACGTAGCGCGTTTCCTCGGAAATCACCTTCATCCGCGCTTCGGACATGCCGACGTCCTCGGCGGTCACATAGCGGCCACCCAGCGATTCGGTCGCGCGGCCGAACGCGCGCAGCTGCTCCTCGGTGATCGTCGCACCCGGCTTGTCGGCCAGCACCACGCCCTTGCCGCCACCCAGCGCAAGGCCGGCCATGGCGTTCTTGAAGCTCATGCCGCGCGACAGGCGCAGCGCGTCGGTGATCGCGGCAGCGTCGGTCGCATAATGCCAGAAGCGCACGCCGCCCGCGGCCGGGCCAAGCGCCGTCGAATGCACGGCAATGACCGCGCGCAGACCCGATGCCGGGTCAGTGAACAGATGGACGCCCTCATGGTCGTCGAAATCGGGGAAGCCCCACGCGGTCATTTCAGCCCTCCGGTGGTCGTACGAAAATTGTCGACCGGCGCAATAATGTTGCCACCGCCAAAAGGCGAGGAGGAAATTGCGAGGGGGAAAATGGGGCGATCGACGGGACTTGAACCCGCGACCCTCGGTACCACAAACCGATGCTCTAACCAACTGAGCTACGATCGCCGTCAGAATGGGCGCCCCTACGGCCGGGCGCTGGCGGCGTCAAGGGACTTGGCTCGCCCCGACCTCAAAACTCTCGCTCGGCGGCGTCGGGATGGATCGTTCAGAACCTGCCCTCGATCGCCAGTTCCATGCCCGTGTCGGTCTGGACGAAGCCGGCCGCCTGCAAACGCAGCGCCGCCGCCGGATCGCTCGGTTGCAGCGTCAGTTCGGCACGGTACCGCCCGTCCGGCCACAGCCTGATGGTGCTTCCCTCATTCCCGGCGGCACTGACCAGCGGCAGCATCAACGCCCCGCCGTCACAGCGCGCATTGCCGGTCAGCGTGGCCGGCACCGGCAATCCGCCGATGTCGCCGGCCAGCGTCGCCCGCACCCGTCCCTCGGCCGATTCGCACTGGTCGCCGCTGAACCGCACACTGACCTGCTCCAGATCCAGCACCGTCACCGGAACCGGGCGAAATGCCGTTCCCACCGGCAGCGTTGCCGTGATGTCGTGCAGGGCAAAGCTGTGCCGGCTGACCGCGATCGCCCCGCTGAGCCGCGGCGCCGGCGGCACGGCAACACCATCCAGCACAACCTGCGCACGCCCCAGCAACAATGGCAGCGGCGACACCCCGGCCGACAGGTCACCCAGCGCGATCTGCCCGAACCGTGCCTCGCGCAAATGGCCGGACCAGATGCTGCCGCTCACCGACCGCGCGGTCAGCCCCTGCTCCGCCAGCCCGAACCAGCCAAGCGCCAGCCGCAGCGGCAGGAACACGATCAACGCCACCACGAACATGGCGAGAAACAGCGCGTTGGGCCCTGTCTTCAGCCGGATACGCTTCATGCCTCGCGCCCCCTCAGCGTCATCGTCGCCGATACCGTGCCGTCGCCATTGCCGGTGATCGTGGTCGCATCGACCAGCAGCCCGTCCGCTTCCAGCGTGGCGATCCAGCCGAGCAGCGCGCCGGGCTTCGCGGTGGCGATGGCGATGCGAACGGCATTGCCGTCCGGCTCCAGCGTGGTCAGCGTAAAGCCTGCCTCGTCGGCGCGCGTGCGGATCGCATCGGGCAGCGGGCCTTCGATCGGGCTGGGCCGCGCGCGCTGAATCGCCTTCACCTGCGCCACCTCGCGCTGAACCTCGCCCAGCCGAACGACGGCAGTCGCATATCGCTCGCGGCTGGATGCCAGGCCGTCGCGCACCGGGCGGATCACGCCGGCCCACAGGATCGTCACCACCAGCAGCGCCAGCATGACCAGGATCAACCGCCGCTCGCGCAGCGACCGCCCCTGATACCAGCTCATCAGATTGCTCATCGCAGGGCCCTCATGGCAGCGCCACCGTCACATCGCCGCGCAGGCGCTGGCCGTTCGACTCGAACGTGCTCGCGGTCACGACGAACCCGGCCTCGCGCAGCCGGGCAACGATCTGGTTGGCCTGCGCCTCCCCTTCCGCCGCGACGGTCGCGCGCAAGGTACCGTTGGGCTCGAAGGTTAGCGCCACCAATTCGGTGCCCGCGACGCCGCGCACCGCGCTCGACAGCGCCGCCGCGGTCGCGGTGAAGCCGGCGCCGGGTCCGCGCAGCCGCGCCAGCCGTTCCGCCAGCAATCGATCCGCATCGCCCTGATCCGCGCCGCGCGGCAATCCGTCACGCGCGATCGCCTCGGCCCGCGCGTCGGCGGCGTCGGCAGCGGCGGAATATTTGGCGATCCGAACCACGTCGATCGCCAGCGTGGCCAGCAGGATCAGCCCGCCCAGCACCGCCAACCGACGCAGCAGCCGCCAGTCGATCGCCCGCCGCCGACGCTTCGCGAACGGCCCCTGCCGCAGGTCCAGCTCGGGCCGGCCGACCGCCGACACGATGGCGGCATCCAGTGCATCGCGTCCCAACGATTCGGGCGAATCGTCGCCAGTGATCAGCGCGGTCAGCCGCGCTTCATCGGCAAAGCCGCTCGACGGGCCACGCACCACAGATTGTGGGCCGAATTGTGCCCGAACATATCCGCTATCGGGCCGCGGCAGCAGCATCGGTGCCGGAATAACGGCCGACGGATCGATGCCGATTCCGGCCAGCGAATCGAGCCACGCGCGCATCCGATCGGCCGCGACCACCCCGATCGGCCGCTCACCCCCCGCCGGCTCGCTGCCACTCGGCTCCTCTGCACCGACGGCGACATGCAGGCGATCGATCGACGACGCGCTCGCGTCGCTGACCAGGATGCGCGCCGCCGCCGTCGCCTGCGCCGCGGACCGCGCGGGCAGGTCAGCCCAGTGCAGCGTCACCGCATCAGCCGGCGCCACCGCGATCACCTCGCCCGCGTCGCCCTCCGGTATCCCCTCGCCCCGGTCGACGATCGCATCCTTGTCGATGCGCAGCCATTGCCACGGATCATCCGCGCCGGGCGGCAGGAAAAGCAGCGTGGCCGTCATGACATTTCCCCCCATTGCCGCGACACCAGACGCGCCGGCAGCCTCGTCGCATCGATCAGCGCCCGTTCCTGCAATTCGCTGTTCGCGACCGTCACATCAATCTGCAGATCGAACCACCGCGTCTTTACGTCGGCCTGCTGCTGCGCCGCCGGATCGGGCGTGATCCCCTGTTCCGACAGGGGCTTCCAGAAATCGGCCACCTCGCCATAGCCGGCGGCCGGACGGCGCAGCAGCAATGCGCGCGCCTGGTCGACGCCCAGCGTGTCGGGCAACAGCATTGCCACCAACGGCGCCTGCTCGGGCGTCAGCGTGTTGACGTTCAGCCGCGATCTTTTCGCATCGGGCAGCGTGCACATCCACGGGCGCAGCTTCGCATAGGCCTCTGCCGTAACCCCCGCCACCGCGCGCAGCTCGCTGGGATCGACCATCAGCGTGCCAGCGGTGCGATAGGGCGTCGCCAGCCCCCCATAGGCGCTGTCCTCCGCGCCGGCGGCAAGCGGCTGGTCATCGCTGTCGATCCAGTCCGCCGCCGCCGCAGCGATCCCCTCCCCGCCCGGCACGTTGAGCAGCCGGGCGAGCCGCGCGAACTGCGTGATCGCCGTCGGATCGGCGACATAGATGCCGTCAAGATCAGTCACCAGGCTGTTGAGGTTGAAGCAGTTTCCCCCGTCGGTCACGCGCGCGGTGGCAACCCCGCCCGGCAGCGGGATCGTATAGGGTCGGTCGCTCCAGCCGCCTGCCAACGTGATCCGGCCGGGCTCGCGTTGCAGCATGTCGGTGATCCGCCCCGTGGCCAGCGCCTCTGCGGCAAAGGCCAGCGCGCGCGCCTGATCCAGTGCGACCGCGTTGGCGGTCAGCCGGGTCGACAGCCGCAATCGCTCCAGCGCGGTCGCCGCCATCACCGCGATGATCGCCACCAGCAGCAGGACGGTAAGCAGCGCGGCACCGCGCTCCCCCTCACGTTTGCGGCGCATCGGGTTGCTCACGCGGCCGCGGCGGCGCACCGCTCCCAACCAGGAACATCTGGCGAAACACCGTGCCGTCATCACGCTGGATCGCCAGCTCGAACGCCTGGGGCAGCGGCGCACCCGGCACGCCATCCCAGCGGTCGTTCCAGGCGCCAGCGACCCGATAACGCATCCGCACGCCCCGGACGCCGGTGATCGTCGTCGCTGCCGGCAGCGCCGGCGCGCCGTCCACCATCGGCCATGCGATCCGCTCCAGCGCGTCGCCTGCCAGCCGATAGCTGACCTTCTGCAGCGTCGATCGTGGTTGCGCGTCGATATTGCTCCAGCCGGCACGCACCAGGGTCACGCTATTCTCGTTGCCAACAAAGGCGGGAAAGCGCGTGCCCCGCTCGTCACGTGCCGGCCGGTCGATCGCCTGCGCCAGATCGGCCCCCATCAATGACGACAGGCGCGCCAGCGCCCCGACATCGTCCAGCCGCTCGACCGTCGCACCCTGCGCGCGTACGCTGAACGCCAGCAGCCCGACCCCGGCGGAGGCGATCATGCCAAAGATCATCAGCGCCACCATCACCTCGACCAGGGTGAAGCCGTTGGCGCGGCGCCGGGCGGGCCGGGCGGTCACGATATCTGAACCTCGAGCTGCGGCGGCCGGATCATGGTCAATCGACCCAGCGGCCGCCCCTGCGCATCCGCCACCGCGACGTCGATCCTCAGGATACGCGCGTCGCCGGTCGGGCGAACATCGCGCACCCAGCGCCATGCCCGCCCGCCATTTTGCTCCACCCCCGCCGCCCGGCCGAGCGCCGGCGCGCGCGCCGACGTCACCGCATCGATTGCGACATTACGCGCCACCATCTGGGCGACCACCGTATCGCCGAGCAGTGCGGTGGAGCGGATCGTCGCGCCTTCCAGCCGGATCAGCGCCAGCGCAGCCAGGCTGAAAACCGCCAGCGCGACCATCACCTCGATCAGCGTGAATCCGGCGCTGCCGCCGCGTCGCGGAGCAGGTTCAGCCATCGACCCGCGCGCCTCCGTCCGACCCCAGCGTCACCGTCACGCGGGTCCGCTCACGCCGCAACGGCACCACCAGTGCGCGGTCGGCCATACCGGTCGGATCAAATGTCACCCGCGTCCGCTCGGCCACCAGCGCCTCGGTCCCCTCCCCCCATTGCGATACGCGCAGCGGCTTGTCCGCCAATGCCATCCATTGGCCACCGCGCCGCTCGTCAAAGCCGTAGCCGCTGCGATCCACCCAGACGCTGACCGGCCGCCCGCCAATGACGGCGGCATCATGCGCGGCACGCACGCGCGTCGCAAAGCGCGCGCCCTCATCGATCAGGCGGCCGCGCGGGTCGGGCATCGCCAGCACGGCAATGGCGGAGGCAAGGCCGATGATGGTGATGACGATCATCAGTTCGACCAGCGTGAACCCGCGCGACCCCGCATCGCGCCGCCACGCCGGACCGGGGCGCTCGCGGGTCCAGTATCGGGACCGGGCTGATCGCATCATCGGGCCTCGCCGCTCTGGCCAGCCTCTATCGGCCGCTTACTGCCAGGATCCGATATCGGCATTGATCCCCTCGCCGCCTTCCTTCCCGTCGGCGCCGTTGGTCCAGACGTCGAACGCGCCATGCTTGCCCGGCGAGGCGTAGAGATAGGCATTGCCCCACGGGTCATCCGGCAGCTTCTTGATATAGCCGCCCGCCTGATAGGCCGCCGGATTGGCAAGCCCGGCGGGCGCGGACGTCAGCGCCGCCAGCCCCTGCGCCGTGGTCGGGTAATTGCTCTGCTGCAGCCGGTACATTTCCAGCGCCTGCTCGATCGTGGCGATATCGGCCTTCGCCTTCTGCACCCGCGCCGTATCGCCCGAAGGGATCACGTTCAGCGCGACGATCGTCGCCAGCAGGCCGATGATGACGATCACCACCATCAACTCGACGAGGGTAAAGCCGTTCTTCTTCCGACGCTTGTTGGTCTGTGTTCGCATAATGTCTCTCATTGCCCGGCCAGCGTGTTGAGCTGGAGGATGGGAAGCAGGATCGCTAGTACGATCGTCGCCACCACGCCGCCCATGACGACGATGATGGCCGGTTCCAGCAGCGACATCGCCGTCGCGGTGAATCGATCGAACTCGCGCTCCAGATAGTCGGCGGCGCGCTCCAGCATTTCGTCGAGCTGCCCCGCCGCCTCGCCCGACGCCGCAAGATAGGTGAGCAGCGGGGGGAATACGCCGGCGCGCCGCATCGCCGCGGACAGGCTGCCGCCGCCACGGATCGCGTCGGTGATCTCATCCGACGCCAGCTTCAGCCGCCGGTTGTGGATCGTGCCGGCGGTGAGCGTGAGCCCCTCGAGCAGCGGCAGACGGCTCGCCACCATCGTCGCCAGAGTACGCGCCATGCGCGCGGCATGAAGATCGCGCAGCAGCCGTCCCAGCAAGGGGATCCGCAGCAACCAGCTGTCGAACGCCAGCCGGATCGGTGGCTGACGCAGCGCGACGACAAACCCGGCGACCGCGGCGCCAAGCACCAGCAGCATCAGCCACCACCAGCGGACCAGCAAGTCCGAGATGCCGATCACGATGCGGGTCAGCAGCGGCAGTTGCTGCCCCACCGTGTCGAACTGCTCCACCACCTGCGGGACGACGAAGATCATCAGCGCAGCCACCACGCCAGTCGCGACAAGCGCGAGAATGACGGGATAGGCGAGCGCGGTCAGCAACTTGCCGCGTATTTCTGCCTGCCGCTCGAGCAGCGTCGACAGCCGTTCCAATATCGCCGGCAACGTGCCGGAGCTTTCGCCCGCCGCGATCATCGCGCGGTACAATGGCGGAAAGCTTCGTGGCTCGCGCGCCATCGCATCGGCCAGCCGCCGCCCCTCGACGACGCCGGCATGGACATTCTCCACGACGGCGCGAACCTTGTCCTGTTCGGTCTGGCGCGTGATCGTCCGCAGCGATTCTTCCAGCGGCGAGACTCGCGACAGCGTCGCCAGCTGCCGCGTGAACAGCGTCAGCTGCTTGGCCGACATCTTCGGCGCGCCAAGTTGCAGGCCGAACAGCGGGCGACCGCGCGCTGCCGGCGCACTGCCCGGCGCGATCCTCACCACGTACAGCCGCCGGCGATCCAGCGTCGCGCGCGCCGCCTCCATGCTCGCTGCGGCAATATGCCCGCGCGTTTCCTGGCCGCGCGTGTCGATCGCCAGGTAGTCGAAATCAGCCATCCGGGCGCGCCATGGATCGGACGCCGGCCAAGGGTCGCTCAGCCATCGGTATCGCGGCGCGATACGCGCACCGCTTCCTCGGCCGTGGTCACGCCCTGTTCCACCATCCGGCGGGCCGCACTGGTCAGCGTGTCGCTGCGCGCAAAGGCATGGGCGGCGATGGCGCTTTCATCAGCCCCGTCGTTGATCATCCGGCGTATGGTATCGTCGATTCGGATCGCCTCGAACACGCCGACGCGGCCCTTGTATCCTGTGCCGTTGCACTCGGCACAGCCCTGCGCACCATAAACCGTCGTGTCGCGCGCGATGCCCAGCAGAGGTGCCACCGTGTCATGCGCTGGCACCGCACGCCGGCACGCCGGGCACAGCCGCCGGACCAGCCGCTGCGCGATCACCGCGCGCAACGTGGAGGCGAGCAGGAACGGCTCCACCTTCATGTCGCGCATGCGCGTGATCGCGCCGATCGCGTCATTGGTGTGCACCGTGGAGAGCACCAGATGGCCGGTCAGCGAGGCCTGAACAGCAATCTCGGCCGTCTCGCGGTCGCGGATTTCGCCGACCATCACGACGTCCGGGTCCTGACGCAGGATCGCGCGCAGCCCCGCGGCGAAGGTAAGCCCGACCTTGGCATTGACCTGTGTCTGGCCGACCCCCTCGACGGCATATTCCACCGGGTCCTCGACCGTCAGGATGTTGCGGCTGCCGTCGTTCAGCAGACGAAGCGCGGCGTAGAGCGTGGTCGTCTTGCCGCTGCCGGTCGGGCCGGTCACCAGCACGATGCCATTGGGTTCGTTGATCGCCCCTTCCAGCAGGTCGTGCATCGCGCGCGACATGCCCAAGGCGTCGAGATCGATCCCGGCATTGTCCTTGTCGAGGATACGCAGCACCACCCGCTCGCCCGCCC
Organism: Chlorella sp. CH2018; assembly: GCA_009928355.1. Taxonomy (NCBI): domain Eukaryota; kingdom Viridiplantae; phylum Chlorophyta; class Trebouxiophyceae; order Chlorellales; family Chlorellaceae; genus Chlorella; species Chlorella sp. CH2018. Next base: position 14,590 of record VIYQ01001299.1, read on the forward strand.
GGCTCGGCAGCGTGGACACGCGCACGTCGAGCAATTTGCCGCCCAGCGTCAGCCCCATCCGCCCGTCCTGCGGCACGCGACGCTCGGCGATGTCGAGCCGCGCCATCACCTTGATCCGGCTCACCACCACCGGCGCGACATGCGGCGGCATACGCAGCGTCTCGCGCAGCACGCCGTCGATCCGCATCCGCACGACGAGCCCGGTTTCATACGGCTCGATATGAATGTCCGACACGCCGTTGCGCGCGGCATCGGCGATCACCCCGTTGATGAGGCGAATCGCCGGCGCATCGTCCGCCGTGTCGAGCAGATCCTCGGCGGTGGGGATGCCATCGGCCAGCAGGTCGAGCTCGTCGCCCATGCCAACGGCGGCGAGGGCGGTCGCCTGGCCATCCATCGCGTAATTGTCGCCGAGCAGCCGGTCGAAGGCCGCCGGTTCCAGGATCACCACGTCGAACGGCCGCCCCAGCACGCGCCGCACCTCGATCAGCGCGCGCGGGTCCGCGCCTTCGCGCAATGCCACCGCCTCTCCCGACAGCGTCACGCCGAACTTGCGGGCAAAGGCATAGGGCCAGGTGACGAGATCGAGGTCCAGCACCGGCACCCCGCTGGCCTCAAGTGCGATGACGCCGGCCGGCGCACCGGACGCCGGCACCGTCGCCGCCGGGATGGCAGCGGCCGGAGCAGCCCCCTCTCCCTCGGCCGACAGGTCGCGCCCGGTCCTGATCATTTGTCGCGCCGCTTGATGGTGACGGCGGAATTGCGTTGCACCGGCACCTGGATCCTCGGATCCTCGATATTGCCCGGCACCGGCGCCGAGGGGATCGGCGCCGCCGCCCCCATGTAATCGCGCACCAGTTCGTCGATCGACGGCTCGCGCGCGGGATCATGCAGCCCCTGCTGCAACCGCAGATAGCCGTAGCGCTGCTCGGTCACCCGGCGGTTGTCCTCCGGTGTGCGCAGGATAGTGGGGCGAATGAAGACCATCAGGTTCGTCTTCGTGCGCTGCTTGCCCTTTGATCGGAACAGATTTCCCAGCACCGGAATGTCACCCAGCAGCGGCAGCTTTTCCAATGTGCGCCGCTCGTCGTCGCTCAGCAAGCCGCCGATGATCGCGATCTGTCCGTCGTCGACGGTCAGCGTGGTCTCCACCTCGCGCTTGTTGAGGATCAGGTCCGAATTGTCGTTGCTGACCGGGCCGGCGATCGAACTGACCTGCTGGTGCAGGAACAGCTTGATCGACCCGCTGGAGTTCACCTGCGGCCGTACCTCCAGCTGGATGCCGACATTCTCGCGCTGCACCGTGCGGAAGGCGTTGTCGAAATTCTGGCTCAGCGCCTCGCCGGTGGTGATCGGGATTTCCTGGCCGACCAGGATACGCGCTTCCTGATTGTCGAGCGTGATGAGGCTCGGCGCCTGCAGCAGGTTCGATGTCGTGTCGGATTTCACCGCATTGATGATCGCGCCGAACACCGTGTCGCCGCCCAGCGTACCGCCATAACCGCCAAAGGCGCCGCTCGCCCCCAGCACTGAATTCAGCGCCTGTTGCGCCAGCGCGTCGGCGGCGGGATTGGGCGTGCTCGTCGTGGTGCGCGACCCATCGGCACCGACGACGGTGGTGGTGGTCCCGCCGATCTCGCGCGCAGCGACCGCGCCAGCGATGGTCAACAGGCTGGGCGCGGTGTTGGAGAAGCTCGTCGCCCCGAACGCCCCGCCCGACAGGCTGCCCAGCAGGAACTGGAAGCCGAGCCGGCTGGCCGTCTGATCGGACACTTCCGCCACGATCGCCTCCACCAGCACCTGTTCGCGGCGCGTATCCAGTTGGCGGACCACCTCGCTCAACTGGCGCTGGATATCGGCCGGCGCCGCGATGACGATCGCATTGGCGCCGACGAAGCGTGTCACCACCGCCGGCGCGCGGCCGCCCTGCGCCTGCACCGCCGGCGTGCCGCTGGCCCCGCCCCCCGGCGCCGCCTGGCTCTGCGTTTGCCCGCCGGTGTTCACCGTGGGTTGACCGCCGGCGTTTCCGCCATTGGTAGAGGCGCCGAAATTCGACTGGCTCAGCTGATTCTGCGGGATCGTATCGGGCGTTTGCCCGACAAGTTGCTGCAGGACGGGCAGCAATTGCCCGGCATCGGCATGTTCGAGGAACACGACCCGGATCTCGGTCCCGCTCTTCGCCTTCTGGTCGAGATCCGCGGCGACCTGCGCCAGCCGGGCGACGGTGGTCGGATCACCACGCAGCGCGACCGAGTTGGCGCCTTCAACCGCGACCACGCTGGCCGTCGCCGTCTGCCCCTGCGCGGGCGTCCCGATCAGGCCCTGCAGCGCCGTGGCAATATCGCGCGCGCCGGCGTTGCGCAGCGCGATCACCCGGGTCGAATTGTTGTCGGTATCGATCCGCCGCAGCACTTCGCGCACGCGGCGCACATTGTCGGCGAAATCGGCAATGACGATCGAACTGCCCGCGCGATTGGCGCTGACCGATCCCTGCGCCGACACCAGTGGCCGCACCGTATCCACCGCCGATTGCGCATCGACCGAACGAAGCCGCACGATCTCCGTCACGAACTGGTTGCGCGCCGCGCCCGCGCTGCCGATCCGCCCCGGATTGGCGGCGGCATTCTCGATCGGCTGGACGCGCAGCGCGCCATTGGCGGTCGGCACCGTCACCAGCCCGTTGGCGCGCAGCGTGGACAGGAACACCTCGAAATATTCCGATCGGCTCAGCGGCCGGTCAGTGACGACCGTCACCTTGCCCTGCACCCGGCTGTCAATGATGAAGGTACGCCCCGTGACCTTGGCGGCATCGGCGATGAACGCGCGAATGTCAGCGTCGCGCACGTTGAGCGTGGTCTGCGCCTGCACCGGCGCGGCAAGCACGGCTGCGGCGAGCACCGGCGCGAGCGCCGATGGCAGGATCCAGTGCTTCATTGTCCGGTCACCTGAACGCTCAACGCCACCGTCTGCCCCCCTCGTTCCACCGTCAGGCCGATCGTGCCCCCACCGGCAAATTGCGCGGACAGCCGCTCGATGTCACCCGGTCCCTGCACCGCCCGCCCGCCAATCTCGGTCACGATATCGCCGTCGCGCAGGCCGGCCGCCCGAAAGGCCGCGCCCGATCCCGCCGGCCGGACTACCAGTCCGTTCATCCGGCCGCCTTCGACGCGTGGCACGAAGCCGATCTCGTTCTGGAACTGCTGGACCGTGATTCCTGCCGTCGTCGGTGCGGCGGCCGGCTGCGGCACGCCGGGCACCGGCGCCGGGACAGCGGCAGCCGCTGCGCCGTCAGACTGATCGAGGAACAGATCCTCGCGCGCGCCGCCGCGTTCCAGCGTGACATGGTCGAATGCCACCGCGCGCAGCACCACGCCGGGGATGATCTCCTCACCGACCGCGACGCTTTGCTGCACCCCGTCGGGGCCCGCCAGAATGGCCGAGCCGCGTCCGGTCGCTTCGTCGATGCGGGTGCCGAACAGCTTCAGCTGCAACGATGTCACCACGGCAGGACCGCTGCTCGCCGCCCCGCTGATGCGGTAGAACGGATCGAAACCGCGCAGCACCTCGCCGGGCGCGATCGGCAATGTCGGCCCCGCCGGCCGCCATTCACCCAGCGGGGTCACCGGCGTCACCACCGTCCACACCAGCCGCGCGCCCTGCACCGCCAGCGCCGCCAGCAGCGCCAGTTCCGCCAGCGAATACACATTCACCACGGGGATCCGCCGCAGAAGCGCTCGCGCACGAGCGTCGAAACTCAATCGCATGTGCTTGCCAATCCCCGCCCCGGCCGCCGCCCGGCCGCCGCTATGTCCGTGATGTTACAGCGCGATTGCAGCCAAGTGTAATAATTCCGCACTGGCCCCTCTCGCGATCGGCTGGCACACCCTGCGGCGATGCGGAATATTGCTCCCGACCCCCGGCTCGTCGGCGACCATGATGGCACCGTCGCCGCACGGCTCACCGCTGTCTCGGGGGTGCAGCGTGTACCTACCCCGCGCGCCAGCCTGTTCCTGCTACGCGACTTTCTGGATGCCGAGACCTGCGCGGCGCTGATCGCGCTGATCGAGGCCGATCGCCGCCCCTCCACCGTCTCCGACGCCAATGGCGATTCGGCATATCGCACCAGCGAGACCTGCGATCTTGCCGCGGCCCATCCGGTGGTTCACCGCGTGGAGCAGGCGATTGCCGAGCTGACCGGGATCGACCCCGCCTATGGCGAACCGCTGCAGGGCCAGCGCTATGCGATCGGGCAGGAGTTCAAGGCGCACACGGACTATTTTGAGCCGGGCGGGATCGACTTTCATCGTTACTGCGCGGTCGCCGGGAACCGCACCTGGACGGCGATGGTCTATCTGAACGCGCCCGAGGCCGGCGGCGCGACCCGTTTCAAGGCGCTCGACAAGACGATCCAGCCCGAACCGGGCAAGCTCGTCGCCTGGAACAACCGCCGCGACGACGGCACGCCCAACCCCGCCACCATTCACCACGGGATGAAGGTGCGCGCCGGCGTCAAATACGTCATCACCAAATGGTTTCGCGAGCGCCCGTGGGGCTGACCCTGCGCGCCGCACCGGGCGCGCAGAGCCGTCTCATCCGGCCGATCAGAAGGTGACGCTGGCGCCCAGCGTGAACAGCCGGCCCTGCTCGAACCGGTTGATGTATACCCGGCGCCCACCCTCGAACGTCTGATATTCCTGATATTTCGTGCCCGACAGATTGCGCGCCTCGCCCTTGATCTCGACACGCGTGCCAAGGAAGTCGACCGTCTGGCGCGCCACGAAATCGACCCGGATGCCCGGCCGCTCGATGATGTCGGGCTGGAACCCGACGCCGCCCAGCAGCGACGGCCCGCGGTTGGTCACGCGGTCGCTGGCGTAGTTGAACAGCAGCGTCAGCTGCGTTTCATTGTCCTTGTCCTCATAGCCCAGCTGCAGGTTGACGAGATGGTCGGACTGTCCCGTCAGCGGCGCGCCGTCACGAAACTGGAGGTTCGCCGGCGCGAAGCCACCCGGGCATCCGCCAAGCGATACGCCCAGCACGCTCGGCACGCATTCGGAATTCGCCGTGATCTTGGACTGGGTGTAGGTGTAGTTGGCAATGAGGACCGCGCGCTTGCCGCCCAGGCTCTCCGAGATGAAATCGAGCGGGAAATACTTCTGCGCCTCGATCTCGCCGCCCCATAATGTCGCCTTGGGCAGATAGGTGAAGCCGGTCTGCAATCGCGCATCGGGCGTCGGATAGAAACCGACCTGCTCGATCGGATTGTCGATCCTCTTGTAGAAGCCCGCTGCGGTCAGACGCTGGTCACGGTCGAAGAACCATTCGTAGCGTGCTTCCAGATTGTAGAGCTCCGAGTCACGCAGCAACGGGTTGCCGAAGAACAGGCGGTCCGATTCGAAATCGCGGAACGCCTGCGGCGCCAGCTCACGGAACTGCGGACGCGCGATTGTCTTTGCCGCCGCAAGCCGCAGCTGCATGTCGGCGGCGAAATTCCACGTCAGCGTCGCCGCCGGCAGGAAATAATCGTTGTTGAGCCGCGTGGACGGCGCCGCCAGCGGAGTCACCATCTGCTTGGCGGTTTCGTAGCGCACGCCGATAATCGCGCGCACTCCGTCGATCGCTTCCGCCTCGGCCTGCACATAGCCGGCATGGATCAGCAGGCTCGCATCATAGCGGGTCGATCCGTTGAGGCCCGCATCGAACCGCAGTTGCACCGCATTGCTCGCCGGTGTTCCCGTGGTCGCCACCGGGCAGCCGTTCAGCACCTCGGGCGACAGCAGATAATCGGGGCGGTACAGGTTGCACGGGAACGGAATCGCCCCGCCAGCGACCGTCTGGTAGGTGTAGGGCAGGCGCGTCGAGGTTCGCTCGTTCTGCGAGTAATAATAGCCTGCCGACAGCGTGAACGGCCGGTCACCCGGCAGCTTGTAGGCGACGTCCGCCTGCCCCGAATACAGATCCTCGTTCAGCTCGCTGAACACGACCGTGGCAAAGCGGCCGAACGAGTTGCTCGCCTCCCACACGCCGGGGCATTGCAGCTCCGACCCGCCGACCGAATTAGCGCCGGTCACATTGTAGCTGGTGTTGCAATTATAGACGAACTGCCGCTCGTACGGCGAATTGCGCTTCGAATTGGCATAAGCGCCGCGCACGTCGAGCGACAGATCCTCGACCGGCTTGAACTCACCCACCAGCTGGGTCTCGATCAACTGGCGCTCGAACCAGTTGGTGTTCTGCTGGAACAGCGGGTTGCCCGACGAATTGTTGTACACTGTCGCCGCCGAGGCACGCCCCTGCTTCAGCGTGTCGTGGATATAGACATTAGTCCAGCGGATGCGGTTCTCGTCAAACTCATAGCCGAGGCCGAGCATCCCGTTCACCACCGCGCGCATGTCGGTGATGACGGTGTTGAAATCGTTGCGCAGCGTGCCGTCTTCGCTGATCGTGTCCTGCTGCAGCGTGGCGCGGGTGCGCCAGGTGTTGGAGACGCTGCCGGTCGCGATCATGCCGACGCGCCCCGCTCCCAGATCGCCCGTCAGGCCGACGTTGATGTCGGCCGACCAGTTCGCCGGAATGTCGCCGTTGCGCTGGAGCAGCGTGGTGCGCGCATTGGACAGTTGCGCCACCTGCTCGGTCGGGATGATGCCGCTGCCCTGCGCCCCGTTGCGGATGAAATCCGGTACCTTGCGCTCGCCATTGTCATAGCCCAGCCAGTCGGTCTTGGACCCGTAATAGGTATAGCCGAGCTTGCCGGTGGTCTGGGTATCGATCCCTCCCGACGCGCCGATGGTGACGAAATTCTCGTCCGGGATCGCCTTGGTCGTCAGGTTGATGACGCCGCCGCCGAACTCACCCGGATAGTTCACCGAATAGGTCTTCTGGACCAGCGCCGACCCGACGATGGTCGTCGGGAAGATGTCCAGCGGCACGGTGCGGCGCAGCGGCTCGGGGCTGGGCAGCGGCGATCCGTTGAGCAGCGCCGAGGAATAGCGATCGCCCAGGCCGCGTACGAAGACATAGCCGTTGCCGACCACCGATAGGCCGGTGACCCGCGTCAGCGCGCCGGCAATGTCGCCCTCACCCGTCCGCGCGATGTCGGCGCTCGACAGGACGCTGATGACCTGCGCCGTCGAGCGCACCGTATTGGGGATGTTGCGCCCCACCACCACGATGTCACCGCCGGAGGAGGCGTCGATCCCCGGCGCGGAAACCTCCGGAACGCCCTGTTCAGCGTCAGGCTGAACGGCGGTATCTGCCTGCGGCTGGGCGGGATCGACGCCGGTCGACATGGTGCTGGTGGCCGGCGGCCCGGCGGGCGTGCTCGTGGAGGGCGCGACCTGGGCCAGGGCAGCCGGCGCGACCAGCGTGGTCGTGAGAAGAAGCAGGGTGGAATAGGCGGTGCGCTGGCGCAGCATGGTCGGGCCTTCCGGTCAGATGGCAATGGGCGGGCCCGCGGCCGCGTCGAAACGCTCGCCGGGGCCCGCCTTGGTCATGGATGCCGAACGGGGCTCAGCGGCCCTGGCACTGGAAATAGACCGAGTTGAAGGTCGGCGGGCCGACATCCTGCAGCTCGGCATTCGCCGGCCGGATCGTGGTCCGGTTCGCGCCCTCGCCCGCGCCGGCGACGATGTTGATGCACGCCTGCCCGGCGGCGGATTTCACCACGCCGTTGATGAAGGCGAAGTCCGCACCGCCACGCAGGCGGATCGCGGCCGGCGCCGACGGCGTGGTCTGGATGAAGGTGAAGTTGGCGTAGCGGCCGTAGGTGCGCGGCAGCAGGTCTTCCGAACCGTTCGAATCGATTTCGGTCGCGAAGGAATCGGCGGTCGTGCCCGACGGCTTCTGCGCGGCAATGATGAACTGCATGAACCCGCGCCAGCCGTTGTCCACGTCGAACGCGTCGTCGTCCGACCCGGTCACCGCAAAATATTTGAGGTTGGTCGTGCCGCCGAAGATCTCGATCCCGTCATCGGCCGAATTGTGGCTCTGCACGTGGTCGATCGTCGTGCCGCTGCCCGTGCCGCCCAGCGTCAGCCCCTGCAGCTCGTTGCCCTCGCTGATCGCGATGCCGGTGTAGCGGATCTGGACATAGCGCAGCGTGCCCGAATTGCTCGTCTGGTTCGGCCCGCCATAGAAGCGGCCGGTGACGCCCTCGATCGGGTTCTGGCAGCTGGTGCTGGTGCCACCTGCATTGTTCGGGCCGGTGCCCGTGGCGCACACCGCGGTCGGTGCCTGGCCCAGGATGACGAGGCCACCCCAGAAGCCCTGCGAGGCTTCCGACACGCCGTTGTTGGTCAGGTTCTGCTGCGCGGTGAAGATGATCGGCGCTTCGGCGGTGCCGACCGCGTTGATCTGCGCGCCGCGGTTGACGAGAATCAGGTCGTTGGAGCTCTCGCTCGAATCCGCCGCCAGCACCACGCCCGGCGCGATCGTCAGCACCACGCCCGATGCCGCGCCGGTCGAGCCGACATCGGTGCCCACCTCGGTCTGCCCGCGGAAGCGGTAGAAGACCCCCGGGATCTTCGGCAGCGTCAGGCTGGTGGTGATGGTCTGCGGCAGGCGGCATGCCTTGAAGCCGCCGACCGTCACATTGTCATCGATCGTGCCGGTCGGGCAGGCCGTGCCCGCCGCCAGCGTGCCGATGTTCGGCACCGCGGTGCAGGCAGCCGTCGTGCCACCGAAATTTGCCGAGGTCGAATTGCAGGTCCAGCCCTGGAACGACGTGTCGTTGGGGCCATTCAGCGCGCCGACGAAGTTCGTTGCGGTGAAGAACGGGTTGATCGTGGCCGGGTTCGTCGCCGGGGTCAGCGAGGTCGCGCTGACCGGATAGACACCGTTCAGCCCCGCGAAGCCGTTGACGTTGTTGTTCGCGCCCGCGTTGACGATGGCGAGCTGCTCTTCGGCGGTGATGGTGACGCCGCTCTGCGTCGTCGCAAGGGCGAACTGCGCCGCGGTGATCGGGCCGGGGTTCGGCGTGCCGGTCGGCGCGGGGGTCGGGGTCGGGGCCGGCGTGACGATCACGTCGATGTTGCCCGCGCCCGGCGAAGCGACGCCGTCAGCGCCGCCACAAGCGGCCAGCAAAAGGCAGGCGGTACCGGCAAGAAACTGATTGCGGCGGCTGAAGCTCAGCATGTCTCACTCCCGTTGAACAGACGGTCCGTCCCCTGGACCGGAAGCGAGTCGAGCTGATTGCCCGCCGCCCTCCCCAGCGCCGCTAGGCGCGGCGCGTGACAGCCGCGTGGAGGTTCAGGGTCGGATGCGTGACGATACTGTTTCGGATCCGTGACAGCGCACGGCCGGCTTTATTCGTCGATGCCGAAGTTCAGGCTGCGCGAGACGAGCGGGTCCGCGACACCGACCAGCAGATAGGCGATGAACTGCTTCGCCCGCTGCCACAGGCCGGTCGCCGCCATGTAGCGGTCGAGCGTGATCTCCTCCGACTGGGCGATCTCGCCATCAATATATTGCCGGACATGGGCGGCGAACGCCGGGTCATCGATCCGCAGCATCAGCTCGAGGTTGATGAACAGGCTGCGCATGTCGAAATTGGCGCTGCCGATGTGAACCGCATCGTCGATCGCGTACAATTTGGTGTGCAGCTTGGTCGGCAGATATTCGAATACCCGGATGCCCCGCCGCAACAGCCCGCGATAGGTGAAGCGCGCCGCGGCGATCGTCGCATTGTTGTCGGACTTGCGCGCCGTGACGACACGAACCTGCTGTCCCAGCCGCCCGGCCCTGTCGATCCGCCGCAGCAGATTGGGGCTCGGCGTGAAATAGGCCGCGATGATGTCGATCCTGCGTGCCTTGCTCATGTCGCGTCGGATCGCGCGTGCCCAGGGCGACAGGCGCCGAGTCGGTCCGCCGATCAGCCAGCGCACCGGCCCGGCATGTTCGCTCCACTGCGACAACGCACGGTTCACGTGGCGCAGCTTGCCGTCATCGGACCGCACCCAGGCCCGAAGCGCGTCAAAATAGCCGGCGATCCGCGCCGCCGCCGGCCCCTCCATCAACAGGCCAAGATCGCGCCACGCCTGGTCGCCGGTGGTGCCGAAATAATCGTCCTCGATGTTGAACCCGCCGATGATGATGCGCGGATTGGCCTCCTCCGCATCGGCCAGCGCCAGCTTCTGGTGGTTGCGCAGCAGGTAGCGTCGGCCCAGCCGCGGTACGAAGCGGCAGACATGGACCCCCGCCTCGTCCAGCGGATCGAAGAAGCGCCGATCGGCGGCCTCGTCGCTGCCGAATCCGTCGACGATCAGGTTCACGTCGACACCGCGGCGCGCCGCCGCGATCAGCGCCGCATTCACCCGCTCTCCCGCCTGATCATCGGCGTAGATATAATAAAGAATGCGCAGCGATCGCGTGGCCCCCGCGATCAGGTCGATCAGCGCGTCGAGCCGCTCCGGACCCTCGACCAGCAGGCGCAATCGGTTTCCGTCTACGGTGAAGGGCGCTGCATGGTTCATCCGCCCTGCCTTGGCCGTCCGGGCCCGCAGCGGCAAGGACGCGCTTTTCTTGACTTCCCCAAGCCCCTCCCCTAGATCGCCGTCCTTCATCCAGCGATAGTTAAGCGAAGGAAGCGTCTATGGCGCGCGTCACGGTCGAGGATTGCGTCGACAAGATCCCGAACCGGTTCGATCTGGTTCTGCTCGCAGCACAGCGTGCGCGGCAGGTGTCCGGTGGCGCCGAGCTGACGATCGATCGCGATCGGGATAAGAACCCGGTGGTCGCGCTGCGCGAGATCGCTGAACAGACGGTCAAGCCCAAGGATCTGAAGGAAGCCGTGGTGCAGAGCCTGCAGCGCGTCCAGATCGACGACGAGGAAGAGGCGGATGCCGTCGGCTCGCTGGCCGCATCGGCAGAGGCGCTCCGCCTCACCGCCGCTGCCCCGCCGCGCAACCAGAACCTGGGTGCCGACTACGACGGCTGACGCCCGCGTCGGCCGGCGCAGCGATCGGCCGCACCAGCGTTGAAAACCAAAAAAGCCGCGGCATCCGTCGCGGCTTTTTTGTTGTCCTCGTTCGCTGCCCGCAGAGTTGATGGCGTGGCCTCCTGTCGCCGAGGTCCGCCAGTAGCTGCTTGAGGATTCAGCGACTTACGCGACGGCGGATAGGTCTATTCCCCTATCGCGGCTCCTTCCTTCTTCGATGATTGTAGCTCTTCCGGCGCGTGGCGCACGAAGCAGGCCGCCAGAATCGCGCATGTCGGGAAGGAGAGACCCATGGCTGAAAGCGAGCAACTCACCTTGATGCGCGAGGAACGCGCGGCGCGGCGGGGCGCCGGGCGGCGTGACTTCTTCAAGCTGGCAGCCGCGGGTGCGGTCGGTCTGGGCGCCGCCGGGCTCGCCGGGCGTGCAGCGGCCCAATCCACCGCGCCCAGCGATACCGATCTCCTCAATTTCGCGCTCAACCTCGAATATCTCGAGGCGCAATTCTACAGCTTCGCCGCGATCGGCACCGGCATTCCACCCAATCTGCTGACCGGAACGCAGACGCAGGGCGCCGCCACCGGCGCGCGCAAGGCCAACCTGCAGGATCCGGTGGTGATCCAATATGCGCGGGAAATCGCCTCGGACGAACTGGCGCATGTCACCACGCTGCGGCGCGTGCTGGGCTCCGCCGTCGTTGCCCAGCCGGCGATTGATCTGTCGCCGCAGATCTTCACCACCGCCGCTACGTTGGCGGGGATCGACTTATCGGCCAGCGGCGGGGTGTTCGATCCCTATGCCAGCGACGATAACTTCCTGCTCGCCGCCTATATTTTCGAGGATGTCGGCGTCACAGCCTACAAGGGTGCGGCGCCGCTGCTCAGCGATATCGACAATATCGACGGGGCGGCCGGCATCCTCGCGGCGGAGGGCTTCCATGCCGGGATCATCCGCGGCGCGCTTTATCGCCGCGGGGTGGAAATCCCCGCCTTGTGGACCGACACCGACAAGATTTCCGCGCTGCGCAATCAGGTCGACGGCAACGTCAATTCGCCCGGACCGCCCCAGCGTGTCGCCAATGACGATTCCGGTGTCTCGCCGGTGCAGACGCAATTCGGCCTCACCGCCAATTTCGTCCCCACCGACAGCAACGGGATCGTCTTCAGCCGCAACGCCGAACAGGTGCACAACATCGCATACCTGACGCCCAATGCGGCGACATCGGGCGGCTTCTTCCCCAACGGGACCAACAATCCGAACCCGGCGCTGCGCCGCTCGGGCGCGAACTGAGGAGGCGGCGATGAGCGACAAGATGGAATTCCTCGACCTCATGGAGCGTGCCGAGACCCAGCGGCAGGCGCGGCGCAACTTCATCCGCCTGTGCGGCGGAGCAGCAGCGATGACCGGCGGCCTGTCACTGCTGGCGGCGTGCGATGACGACGATGACGATGGCCCCTTCCCACCCCC
>VIYQ01001301.1:0-17578 GCA_009928355.1 Chlorella sp. CH2018
GGGGGGGGGGGGGGGGGGGCGTTGTAACGCGGAATCGGGAGACGGTTGGCTTGGCGGGAATGCCTGTGCAACAGCCAGGAACTGGACAAAAGATTTTCCAGTGAGGAGCATTTAGCTCTTCAGGCATCCTGAGCAGCAGGGCAGGTAGCCAGCACAGAGCGACATCTATGCCGTTGCAGTCGCAGCTCCTGGCAGGTTGACTGCTGGCTCAGACCACTCAGCGGCACGCAGGCAGCGATCCACCCGCCCTGTGCCGCCGCCCAGCGCTGCATTGCCTGTGGATAACAGCCGCCCATGCAGGAACAGGCAGCCAACACACAGCGCAGGAACTAGCAGCCAACACACAGCAGCAGGTGCACCCACCCTGCGCGCCGCCGCTCAGCGCCATCATGCGGCTCAGCGTCTGCATCTGTGCGCGCATACTGGTGAACATGCCAATCAGCTCGGCCACCTGCTCTTCGCTGCGCCCGCTGCCGCGCGCGATGCGCCGCCTGTGGTTGTCATCGGACCAGGCAGCTTGGTCAGCGCAGGCAGGTAATCAGGCGCTGGCTGGGCAGTGCTCTCGGGAGCGCATGGTTCGTACGCCACACAGCTACAAGCCGCAAAGCAACGCGGGTGGCCACAGGTTCGAGCCTGCCAACCAGTGTCGGCAACACACAGCAGCATGTTGGAGCAACAAACAGCAAAGGCTGGCCACACAGCAAAATAAGCACCGCTTTGAGGGCAGCGCCCACCTGCGGGAGGGGCTCTTGGCCAGCAGCTCCGGCTGCTCCCGCTCCTTCTTTGTCATCGACTGTATCATCGACTCGTACTGCAAGGGTTGGTTGGAGTAAACAATTGAGGAACCATATGAAGTTCAGTCAATTGTTGAACTGCTGGATCATCGACTCGTACTGCAAGGGGATTGGAGTTCACACTTGAGGGGCCTTCTGAGCGGCAATCAATGGCTGATGGGCAGGAGCAGCACCCTGCTCTGCTGTTGGAAATGCACGCATGACCCAATGCTGCACCCACACAAAAAGAAAGGCCCATTGCCAGCCCCAGCCGATTTCCCTCCGCTCCGCGCAGCATTCGCACACAAAGAAAGATTCCGGCACAGGAGAGACCAGGCACAGCCAGGAGCTTTGTTCTCCTTTTTCTTTTCAAGGAGCAGCAGCGCCTCACCGTCTTGTACTTGCGCTCCACCTCCGCCAGCTGCTTCTCATTCACCTTGTTCATGCCTGGAGCGAGGCAACCAGGGCAGGGAAGTTGCAGGGCAGGGTGGGCACACTACGCTGTGTCGCGACAGTGCCATCGTGCGCAAGCTGAACTGTCTTCCCAGCCTGGCATGGCCACCAGCTCTTGATTCATTGTGTCCTTCTCCTGACCTCCAGCTCTTGTTTGATTGGTTCCCCCGACCTCCAGCCCAGTCGCACACCCACCCACCCACCCACCCACCGGGCAGCATCTTGACAAGCGTTGAGAGGTTGCCCATGCCCGTCACCATCTTGTACTGCTTCAAAAAGTCGTTGAAGTCGAACTTGGCTGCAGGGTGGAGGGGCAGTGCACGCGGGCAGAAGGTCGGACTGCAGAGGCTGTGCAAGGGCGGCAGCACAGCGCATGTAAGGCAGCCCATGCCCATGCATGCGCATTGCGCCTCTGCCCTCACCTGCAGGCCTGACCGGCAGCTCTTATGCCTCTGCAACACAGCCGCAGCACCGCAACAGCCAGCAGCGCGGACCCGGCATCATCCAAGGTGACCAGTTTCTCTTGGCTGCCTCCCCCGCCTGCATCATGCCACCAGCCAGCACATGCACAGCAAAACCCCACGCGCAGCAGCAGCGCGCCTGTCATCACCCTTTCCCTCAGCTCGGACGCCACCTTTCCCCAGCCACGCGCGGCTGGAGCATGCATGCCTCCAACCAGTAGCAGCATGGCAAACCTTCACGAGCAACGCACAACAACAGCACAGCAAAACGTCACGCGCAGCAGCAGCGCACCTGTCATCATGCCCTCGGTCAGCTCGCCTGCCTCCTTCCCCCAGCTAAGAGCAACTGGAGCATGCATGCCTCCAACCAGCAGCGGTCTGAAGCCCAGCTGGAGCAACGCACACCAACAGCACAGCACAACTCTTCGAGCAGCAGCGCACCTGTCATCATCTTCTTGGTCAGCTCGGCCGCCTCCTCCGCCTGAATCGCATCCTCTGCCTTCTCAACCAAGGTCACCACATCGCCCATGCCTGTAGGTTCGAGTGGAGGCGCGCGGGCATGTGCTGGGTGAGCGTGCAAGCTGGGGTTGACAAACGGTGATGATGAAAATCGCCCACAAAGGGTGCAGGGCGGTGGTTGGGCAGAGCACCCGCCCAGGATGCGGGAGGCCATGCACCCAGGGTTGAGGGGAGCTGCCTGCCCTGCTCCCACCCAGGGTTGAAGGGAGCTGCCTGCCCTGCTCCCAAGTCGGCTGGGGAGGCCCCACCTAGGATGGGGAGGCGCTGAAAAACACCAGCCGACCAGGCACCCGCCCTGAGAAACAAACAACAAGAAGCGCTCACCCAGGATGCGCGAGGCCATGCGCTCGGGATAGAAGGGCTCCAGCGCCTCCATCTTCTCGCCTGTGCCCACGAACTTGATGGGCCGGCCAGAGACCTGCGGCTCGCCCCAAGCACGGTGCAGGCATCTATCTGTGACCAGCAGCCAACTGGGGAATGCGGCCACAAACTTGACGGGCGGGCCAGCCAGAAGTGAACGCCATGCACAGAACCACACAGCACAGCGCAGCAGCACAGCACAGCCGCACAGCACAGCAGCGCAGCACAGCGCAGCGCAGCACCCACCTCCTTGATAGACAGCGCCGCGCCGCCGCGGCTGTCGCCGTCCATCTTGGTGAGCACCGCGCCGGTGATGTCCACTGCGATTGGTGTAGGACAGTCGCCGGTGTGCTGTGAGTTGGTGCCAGGGTGCGCCAGCCAGCACATGCAATGCAGCATGGCATGCACGGCAGGCCACGGCATGTCAGCACAGCAGAGCATATTGCCAGGCGGCACAGCACAGTGCACCCAAAGAGCAACTGCATCGCTCCGGGGCTTCAACCAGCCCTGCCCCCTGCCCCCTGCCCCCTGCCGTACAGCGTACCACAGCACAGCGCAGCACGGCATGCACAGCGCACCTGCGTCGTTGAAGGCCTTCACCAGACCTGCTGCCTCCTGGCCAGTCATCGCATCCACCACAAGCAGCGTGTCGGTGGGGTTGACTGCCGCTTTCGTCTGCGGGCAGGAAGAAAGCAAGCATCGGGGGCAGCCAGTCTGTGTCTGGCGCCGCAAACGCACGTGGCAACCAAGCAGACAAGCCAGCCACGAGGCCGCGGGAGCGCAGCACTTCGGTGCCGCCAAACGGAGTGCGCGCAGAATGAAGTCTGCCCTCACCTCCCGCAGCTCCTCCATCAGCCGCTCGTCGATCTGCAGCCGGCCTGCCGTGTCCACAATCACGGCATCATACTCCTCCTGCTTCGCCTTCTCCAGGCCTTGCCTGCAACGAACGATTCAATGGGCAGGGAGGTGGGGCTGTTCGCCATGTGCATGCTGCCCAAAGGGTGGGAGGCGCGCTGAAAACACGAGGAGTCGGAGGCGCAGCGCGCAATCTTGGGCAGCTTTGCAACAGCGCCCAGTCCAAACACCCAAACAGCCAGCCCAGCTTAGAGCAGCACCAAGCCCAAGTGCTGGACAACATCAAGCCCCAAGTCCTGAACAGCACCAAGCCCAAGTGCTGGACAACGTCAAGCCCAAGTCCTGAACAGCCCCAAGCCCCAAGTCCTGAAGGGCGCCACTGCCAAGCGCTGCACGCACCGCGCAATCTCGGGCGGCTTCACGTCCGTGCCCAGCTCAAACACAGGCACCTCGATGCGGCTGCCGAGGGTGACCAGCTGGTCGATGGCGGCTGCGATGACATGGCATAGGGAAACAACAGGGCAGAGGTCGACGCATAGGGAAACAGCAGGGCATCGTGAAACAACAGGGCAGAGGTTGACGCATCGCTTGACGGCAGCCAGCAGACTGGAAGGGAGATTCATGCGGCTGTCGGGGGCGACAAGAAGCTGGTCAGTGGCGGCTGTGGCTTGAGTGGCTGGAAGTGCAGAGTAGCGGGAGGCTCAGCAGCATCGCACGGCGGCACACAGGCGCACAGCGGTTGGCGAACTGGTCGCCGCCGCCGCCGCTGCAGCCGCCGTCGCCGCAGCCGCCGCAGCAGGTGCGCAGCAGGTATGCAGCGGCAACACAGCCCAAGCGCAGCAGGTGCACAGCAGCGATGCCCACCTGGGCGGTACACATCTGTGGCCACCAGCAGCACCTTGAGCCCCTTCTTCTTCAGGTGCAGCGCCAGCTTGCCCGCTGCTGTCGTCTTGCCCGTGCCCTGCAGAACGGCGGGCAGGGGCAGTGAATAGCAGACGCGGGACAGCGCCGCACGCTGCCTTGCCGAACAACGAGGCACGTAGAGGCAACAGCAACAACCAGTGGGCCAGCAGCAACACCTAATGGACCAGCAGTGATCAATAGACCAGCAACACCCAGTGGACCAGCAGTGATCGATAGACCCAGCAACACCCAGTGGACCGGCTGTGCACCTACCTGCAGGCCCGCCATGAGGATGACTGCTGGGCCGTACTTGGGCTGCACCAGCTCCGCCTGCTGCCCACCCATCAGCTGCTTCAGCTCCTCGTACACCACCTGAGCGGATGAATACAAGTTGCAGTTCCTAAGCAAACGACAGCACATGTCAGGGCGTCAGCTAGTGACGAGCGCAGCAAGGTGGTTGGCAGGCCATCGGCTGCGTCCTTGTGCACCACCTGCAGCGGATGAATACAAGTTGCATTTTCCAAGCAAACATCACAAGCAGCCCAACAGCTGCTTCAGCTCCTTGTACACCGCCTGCAAGATCCAGCTTGATTCAGCAGCAGCTGGTGGCAGCGACCTTGCACACCGCAGCAGCAGTAGGCCCATAGTCCAGCCAGCTAGCGGCAGCAGCCAGCACAGCCAGCTAGCGGCAGCAGACAGCACAGCCAGCAGCACAGCCAGCAGCACAGCTAGTGGCAGCAGACAGCACAGCCAGCACAGCCAGAAGCACAGCTGGCAGCCCCGCCAGTCACCGCAGCCAGCAGCGCAGTGCACAAGCTCAGCAGCGCAGCGGATGCGCTTGCCTTGACCAGCTTTTGGTCGGGAGACACGCCCTTGACCACGCGCTCGCCCAGTGCCGCCTCCTCAACCTTCTTCACAAAGCGGCGCACCACCGGCAGCGAGACATCTGCCTCCAGTAGCGCGCGCCTGCCCAGGTGGGGTGGGGCGGGCAGAGCGGCTCAACAAAGCCGCCATGCGGAAGGCACCGCCGGCAGGCGCAGCAGCGGCACTTAGATCAGGCGGCCGGCAGTGGTAGCAGCTGCGGCAGCATGCCGCCCCGCAGGCATACCAACATGGCCAGTGTCCACAGTGCAGCACACATGTGCAGAAAACAGGCGGGGCTTCAGGCGCCTCACCGGATCTCCCGCATCGGCTCCTTCACATTCTCCGCCGTCAGCTTGCCGTCCTTGCGCACGCTGTCCCACGCCTTCTCCAGGCTGCGGCTGAGGCCATCAAACATGGCGGCACGGGTGCGCAGCGCGGTGAGGCGCGCAGCTCGCGCCCGCCGCGGCGCCGCCTCTGCAAGCTGCGGTGGCGGCAGGCGGCGGCGCTGCAGCGCGGCGGCAGGGCGCCACAGCACCGCCGCTGCTGCCGGCGGCGCCCTGGCCGCTGCTGAGGCTTGGGTGGGCGCTCGCAGCGCCATGGTGGGCGGCTGGTGGGCCAGGGGGCGCGCTGCGGGCAACACAAAGGCGGGTTGCAGTCGGGGAGCAAGGGTAGGGCTGCCGGCCGCTGCCGCAAACACGGATGGGTTGCCCGGTTGCAATGCAATGCTTGCAGCGTGCAGATAGGGCTCCCCCCAGCCGCCAGCTCAGCGAGCGAGGCCCACAACACATGCAGGACTCCCCAGCGTCCTGGGCGCCCGATCACCGCCCCCCGGTATTCTGCAGCGCCCAAGGGGTGTCCCAGGCACGCCCCCGCGGCGCCCTCGCTGCGCGGCAAGCGGAACGTGCCAGGATGGCGCTCCTCTCGCCCGCGCGCTATGTCCTGGCGTCCATCGTGGTAGCCACAGCCGTGGTCTGGCACGCCTTCTCCACCCGGCAGCAGTGAGTGCGGGCCAGGGCTCTGGCGAGCGCTGCCGGGCGCGGCACCGCGCAGGCGCCTTGGCAACTGGACCCCAGACAGGGGGCCACGCCAGGCCGCCGACCCAGCTCCCAGCGCACACCGGCGCCGCCGCCGCCACCGCCGCTGTACGTACCGCGCCGCCCGCTGCCTTCTCGCTTCTGCCCCAGGTTCTTCCCGTCCATGGTCTACCTCTCCTCCTCCAAGTTCTCGCTGGCGGTGCTGGGCAACCTGGGCTTCGCGATGGCGCTGGCCACCTACAAGATTGTGCTGCGGGCGAGTCGGCCGCCGCCGCTGCCCGCCTGCCTTCCGTCGCTTGTCGCTGCCGCTTGCTCGAATCCCCTGGTGCTGCCTCCCCGCCTCTGCTACTGCCTTGCTGCTGCTGGAACTGGAGTCGAAGCCACCGCTGGCGTGCGTCCTTCTGTCTTGTGCAGATCTTCCTGGGCAGGCTGCGGGACAGCGAGGTGGAGCGAGTGAACGACAAGGTGGGTGGGTGCTGGGGCAGAGCGTGCCGTTGCTTGTGGCCCCCTTGACGGCCACGGAAATCCAGGCGGGCCGCTGCCACTGTCGCCACTGCTGCTGCTGCCGCCGCGCAAGGCCTGCAACGTGCCGGGGGCGGCAGCTACAGCAGCAGAGGCAGCCGCGGCCGTTGCTGTGGCAGTCGAGAGTCGCGGCAGTCGCCTCTCATGCTGTCCCTTGTGACCGGCCTGCACGTGCGTGTGCTCTTGATCTCTCCACCTTCAGGTTGGGCAGGCAGTGGTGGAAACGTGCCTGGCCATGACCATTTTCAGGGAGGACTTTACGGCCGCCTTCCTCAGGTGAGCCTCATGCTTGGACGGCTGCACCATTGGTTTGCGCTGCACCGCCGCACCGTGCTGGCCTGCAGCGACAGCGGCGGGTTTGGTTCGGCAGCTGTTGCTTGCGTTCTCGCCCTGCTGGCATGTTCTGGCGCAGCTGGCGGGCATCCTCCACCAGATGCTGGTGCAGCTTCCGTCTCTTGAGCTGCTGATTTCCGTCGTTTCCCGTGCCCCATCCTCCCTCCGTGCAGCATGTTCATCATCCTGTCGTTCGTCAAGATCTTCCACTGGCTGGTGCAAGACCGGGTAGACTTCATTGAGACGACCCCCAACGTGACGCGCCTGCAGCACATCCGCATCGTGGCCTTTACCCTGGTCTTGCTGGTGAGCGCCAGACAGACTGCTGGGTGCTGGGTGCTGCTGAAGCTGGAGCTGGGTGCACGCCGCTCACTGCGAATGGCGCTGCTGGGTGCGTGCCGCTCGCCGCACTTAGGGCCGCTGGCTGCACGCCGCTCGCCGCAGCACGCGGCGCGACTGGCAAGCCTACCAGCCTGCCAGCGCTCTCATTGCTGGTTGCACGCGTGCTCCTGTCCCTGCTTACAGGGCATCGACATCTGGTTCCTCCACTACTCGATTGGTCGGACGATGGAGCGGGTGCGGGCCAACCGCCCCGTGGGAGTCGACCTGCTGTTCGCCTTTGAGTACACCGTACAGGTGGGCTGGCTGTGCTGCATGGCTGCCGCTGGCTGTGCTGGCGTGCCCGTGCACGCGGTGCCACACGTTGCCTGGAAAATGCAGCACCGGGCTGATGCGATGACTGTGCGCTGGTGGGATGTGCTGGTTGCATGCTGGCTCGTGGGCCCTGCCCTGCATGCCCGAGCCGCCCGCTGTGTTTACACGCGCCGCTGCCCTCACACGCGCAGCTGCACTGAGCCCTCGACTCCCCTCCCTGCCCCCATTGAACGCAGGCCTCCACCATTGTGCTCACCTTTATCAAATATTGCCTGTGAGTGCGGGGCAGATACGCCCGCTTGCTTGTTGCACTGGAGTGGATGCGTGCAGTTTTCCTGCCTTGGCTGACGTCCTGCTGCAAGCTGCACCATCAGCAACACGCTTGCACAATCAAGTCGAGTGAAGATGTGCTTGCAACGCACTGCTTGTTGCTGCAAGTCAGCTGCTTGATCACCAGTGCGCTTGCAGTGCCCTACAATGCCCCAGAATGTGCATGCAATGCCCCCTCATCGGTTGCCCCGCAGCTCCATGGTGGACATTGCGATGGAGGGGCGGTGGGAGGGCAAGGGCGTGGCCGTCTTCTACCTGGTGAGTGAGCTGGCCAGCAAATCAACAACAACAACGGCAGCTGCTTGGTTGCTCATTGTTACGCTGGGGGCGTGGGGTTTCAGGGATTGAAGGGGTAAGGGCGTGGCCGTCTTCTACTCTTCTACCCGCTGAGCTGAGCAATGCCGGCGGGGCCGCGCCTGACCCTGTCTTCATGCCTGTGTGCTCAGCGCTGTCCCTGCATCCCGCCACACCCAGCACCCCATCTCCTTCTCGCGGCAGTTGACCTCCTGATTGCATGCCTGCCCTCTCACTGTCCTGCCATAGGAGCTGACCCTGGACATGCTGCACCTGCTTGTCTACTGCGCCTTCTTTGCGGTTGTGTTCTCAACCTACGGCATCCCGCTGCACCTGGTGAGCTTGCGGAGCTGTCTGTCCCGGAACAGTATGCCTGGCCAGCTTGAGGAGCGTTTTTTTCCACAGCGTTCTGCTCTGTGGCATGTCAGCGGGGTGCACCGGCGTGTGCTCCACTGGGTGGCAATCCCGCCCCGCCCGGCGCGTCTGCTGTGTTTGCAAGCACTCTGCACTGCTCCGCCAGAGGTGCTGCGCGGGGGCCATGGTGTTGCCGCCTGCCCCGATGTTTCCGTCGCCCTGCCTGCAAATGAGCGAGCCTATCCTCCCCCTGTACATGTGCGTGCCTGCAGGTGCGCGACCTGTACTGGACCTTCCGCAACTTCAACCAGCGCGTGCGAGACTTCCTGCGCTACCGCCGCATCACGGGTGCGCACGGTGCCTGTGTGGAGCGTTCCAGTGCTGGGGTTCCTCTGCTGTTGGCCGGGTCACTGCAGTACTGTGGCAGCCAACACTGTAGCAGCCAACACTGACCCAGCGATGTTGCATCTTCAGCCCTCCCATTGTTCGATTGGGGTTTTTCTCCCTGCCCTCCTGCCACAGCCAACATGGACCAGAGCTTCCCGGATGCAACGGAGGAGGACCTGCAGCGTGCAGACCACGTGTGCATCATCTGCCGCGAGGAGCTGACCGCCCAGGGTGGGTGCACGCCGGTACTGACACGCGTGGGCGGCTGCAACCAGTGGAGTGCAGCGCCATGCCGCAGCGCCTGTGTGCAAGGAGACTCCACCCGCCACAGCCCCTCGGCCCCGCCACTGCAGGCTGCAACAAGCAGCTGGGTCGTGTTGATATCACCGCTGTTCCCGCTTGTTTTGATTGCCTCCTGCTGAGCCTGCATCATCAAAGAGTGGCCGAGATCGTGGCACACTGCCCTCTCCTGCCGCAGGGCGCAACAAGAAGCTGGGGTGCAACCATGTGTTCCACCTGCACTGCCTCCGCTCCTGGCTGGAGCGCCAGCAAAACTGCCCCATCTGCCGGCGGTCGGTGGTGCCGCCCACTCCAGCAGCTGCCACCCCGCCCCGGGCGGCGGGTGCCGCAGCCCTGCCTGGGGACGTGCCGGCAGCAGCAGGCGCCGCGGCGCCAGGCGCACCCGCGGCTGCTGCTGCTGGTCAGGCACATGACCACGGCTTGCCGGCCTTCCAGCCGCCAGCAGCTGCCGCGCAGGGCGCCGCGCTGCCCGCTGCTGGCTGGCCCGGCATGCCGGCTCTGGGAGCGGCGGCAGCGCCGCCGCTGCGCCGCCGCCGCGGCTGGCGCTTCGTTGGCGGGGCAGGTGCTGGAGAGGCGGCAGCGCAGGGCGTGGATTTGGACGCCGCTGGCTGGCACATGGTGGCCCACTACCCGCAGGTGGGACAGGCAGCCTGTTTTGCAGGTTGTGAGTGCCTGTGGTTGCTTGCCCCTGTTGGCTACTTGCGGCTGTGTTCCACCCCCGGGCCACTGCTTTCTCACCAGAAACAACGTTTGTGACAACCTTCTCTTCTCCCCTTTGTCACACCCACCCGCCCCCTGCAGTGGGTGCCTGCTGCACCCGTGCAGATGGCGCTGTTCATGCCCGCTGGTGGCCTGCCTCAAATCCAGTACGCCGGCCAGCAGACCCCCGAGCAAGTGCTGGCGGCGCAGCAGCAGGCAGCGGCCGCTGCTGCAGCTGCGGCGGCTGTGTCTAGCATTTCTCTGATGGTGCCGCTGGCTGGGGCACCTGCCAGCGGTTCTGCTGGCGATGGGACAGCCCCCGTGCCGCCCACGCCACAGCAGCACCTGGCGGCAGTTGCAGCCACAGCAGCGGCAGCCGCCAGCCTGCTCGCTCCGGCCGGCTCCGGCCCGCCACCGCTGCCAGCTGACCCTGCCACCGCGGCCGCCACCGCTGCGGCTGCTGCTGCAATGGAGAAGGTGCTTCAGCAGCAGCTGGCATCGCTGAGGGCGCACCAGCAGGCTGCACGCCAGGTGCAGCAGCAGGCCGCTGCTGCCGCAAGCGCACCGGCTGCGCCGGCACCGGTTGCGCCGGCAGCGGCAGCCCCGGCACCCACGCCCGCCCCGGCACCGGCTGCACAGCCTACTGCACCTGCAGCGCAGCCTGCGCCTGCGCCCAAGGCCCCTGCTGCCCAGCCAGCGCCCGCTCCCCAGCCCACGGTGCAAGACCCGCCGCGCGAGCAGCTCCAGCAGGCCCAGCAGGAGCAGGCGCAGCCAGTGGTGCAGCAGCAACCGGCGGCAGCTGGCGATGCCAACGATGCCGATGCCGTGCGGCGCCGCCGACTGGAGCGGTTTGGCGGCGGCGGCGCATGAGGCTGCAACGTGGCAGCAGCGCTCCCGTGTGTCTCCCAGTTCCCCGCTACGTTTTTCTCACTTCTAGTGCATGGACCTGACCACCAATCATGTTTCCTGGCTTTTTTTGTAGCAACCGGCCGCTTGAGCGCGCGAGGCAGAATGGACCAGCGAAGCGCGTGCATTGGGTTGCAGGAGTTTCGCCTGCCTGCAGCAGCCGTCACTGCCGCTCCTCTTCCATGGATAGCTCTATGGAGTGCTCGCGGCCTTCTCCTCGGGCGTTTGAGCCTGTCCCCCTTGGCCCCTTGTCGGTTTGCCCCTGGTGAAGCTGCGCAGAAGGTCCACGGCACCTGCAGGCCGAAGTTCGCGCGCCCCGCTGAACGGCGAAATTAATTACTCTGCACCTATATCTAGACGCGCAGGCGCTGCCGCAGCTCCAACCCGACCCGCCGCGGACTCCCGCCCGCCCCTCTTCCTGGAGCGCTCGGCGGCGCCACAGCATTGCATGACAGATGGTAGGAAGCCAGATCGCGCTCTGACCGGGCCGCCACAGGCGGAGCAGGTGGGCAAAGCAGAGACCGCGACGGCGGTGCACGGTGTTGCTCTCCTGCTCGGACTTACTGGACTGTGGTATTCGCATGCACCTTTTGGGGTGGAAGGCAGCTAAGCTGAGTGGCTGCTGGCTAAGTTAAATGCCTTCCTTGGCCAGTCCTTCCCAGCTGCTGGCGATCGGCCATTTGCCAAAGGCTCTCCATGTCTGGGACCCTGTTCCGCGCATGCGCTGGCAAGCTGCCCCATCCGCCATTTCACTACCTGCCATCCTTTGAAGCCCTTCCCACTGCAGCTGGTGGACACCGCCGCCTCCCGCAGCACCTCCCCCGAGGCCGTCTGCCAGCTCAACTTGGACATATCCAGCCTGCTGCTGAACTCTGGCGCCCCCGCCAGCCGGACGGCTGACGGCCTGCCGGTGCTGCTGCATTTCCTGGAGGCTGTTGGCACTGCAGCCTCAGCTGGTTCAGGTAGCACCACGAGCGGCAGCGGCGAGGGCGGCACCAGCAGCTACGGTGGCACATCCAGCAGAGCAGCCACACCCAGCAGCGGCATGCCGCCCGGCCACCTCAGCATGCGTGGCAGGAGCCCTGAGGACATTGCGACCTCCCTGCAAAACCTAGAGAACCAGCTGCAGCTGCTGCGCATGCTGCTGGCATCAGGCGCCTGCCCACTCGAGCGGCCGGCGCCGCCGCACCCGGACCGCTGCTTCCTCTCGGGTACGTGTGGGGGTCGTCTTTTATAGCTTTCACCTCAGCCAGCATGTTGGCACTGCCATCGCGGCAGCAGATGCTCGTTGTTGCAGCGCCACCAGTTGAACCGCACCACCCCTGCCTGACCCTGCCTCACCTCACTGCACCTCCACATCCCTGGCTCACCTCCCCCAGCCTCCCCCACCCCATGCCCCCGCAGCCTGCCAGGAGCCCGCGCTGCTGCGCATGGCTGTAAATCACGTGCTTGAGCAGTGCCGCAGGGGCCGCCAGCTGTCCCCCGATGAGGCCAGGCAGCTAGTGGACGCTGCTGGCCGGGCCGCGCTGGGCGGCTTTTGATCCACTCTCCGGAGCCATAGACGTATTTTTGGCCCAGCTGGCGTGCCCCGTCCCCGCAGGCTGCTTCCAAGGCCGGCTTGGCCACCCGTGGCCCGCCCCTCCGTCGCCGCTTGCTGGGACTGCTGGACTGACCCGCCGCCCACTCAGTGGCCTCCTCCTTGTCCTCCTCATCCTTGACTCTATCCTGACCTGCACATCTATTGCCCCTGCTCCCGTCCATTCCAACTCACACACATACGGCCGCCCGTCCCAGCTCGTTCCTCATGCCATTTCCCTTTTCCCGGCCTCAGCGGTTCCCCAGCCGCACCTCATCTGCCGGCACTGCTATGCCCCCCTTTTTCGGTCATTCAAGGACTGGGAACTTGTTTCCTTCTTCTTTTCCCACTGCTATCCTTCCAGCCCGCTGCTGAGGCGCCCGCTGCCTGGCGACAATAAACCCTTTTCCACGTGACCACCCAGCTGATTGTTCGTCAGCAATTACCTCCCCATCCCATCCCTGATTCTCCTGCTCCAGCTAGGGGGCCATTGCCCACCGCCATCACAGGGGCTGCTTGCCTCAGCTCCCCCACGCATCCTCTCTACTTGCCCTTCGTGTAATGCCGTTTCCCCGCACTTTGGCAAGCCGCAGTGCACCACTGTGTGTGCGGTCATGCTTGGGGGCACCTGTGCATGTGTGTGCGTACATGTGTGTCGCACAGAGTGACGAGCGGAGTTTTGCATACTGCATATATGCTCCCAAGACTGCTAATGTGTGCATAACGTTCATGGCTGAAGGATATGCTTGTGCCCCATCGGATATCCGTCATGGGGCGAGAAGCGGAGGCAGCATCACGCGTCATCAGCATGCTCGCAGCCGCGGCACTGCCCCTGCTTCGCCCACATGCACAGCATCTGCTTGGGCCGGACGTAGTGCGACACAAGGTCGCCAAAGCGGCAGCCCTCGAAATTGAACCTGCAGACAGGGGGGTGCGGCGGCGGAGCAGAGCTTGGAAAGAGCAGCGGCCCGAACAGAACTGAATAGCAGTGTGCCACCCAGGTCGCCACGGCGGCAGCCCCCAGCATTCACCCCGTCTCGCACAAATGAATACAGCAGCAGCAGCAGCAGCATGCATCACTGCACCGATGGAAGGCAGGTAGACCTCACCGCCTGTCGGTCACACGGTGTATCCGAAAGTTGCCCTGCTGCGCCGCCCACTCCAGCCAGCTGGCCAGCGCCACATCTTCTAGCTTGAACAGCCGGCCGCCGTGGCTAGCAGCAAACGCGGCTCCTGCGGTGGGGGGTTGCAAGGGCAGGCTGCTAGACCAAGGGCATACCTATACAATGCTACAGGCACACCCTGCCTGGCCCCAGGTTTCCCCGGACAGCATGCACATGGCATCCCCCTCAACCAGTGCAGCCCCACAGACCCGCTGCAACGTCCAAAACCAAACAGCCGCCGCACCTGATGCCACCTGTGCCGCTAGGTCGACACTGAGCACGTAGCCCGCCCCGTGCGCCCAGGGCGGGTATTTGTCTGATGGCCACTCCTCCTCGCTCACGTACCTGCCAGCCAGGGGAAGAGAGGCAGCAGCAGCAGACACAGTGGGACAAAGTACCGTAGACACAGTGCGGGAGCGACAGCTGGTGCGTATCTGGCGGCCACTCCTTCTCATGCGCATACCAGTGGATTGGCAGCAGCAAGCAGACGTGAGCAGCGAGGGGGGGCATCCAGATATGGATGCAGCTGACGCAGCCGCGCAAGCACGGCGGCCAAAAGCCAGCGGGCGCAGGTGGCGGCAACCAACAAACGTGGCTGCTCAGCACACCACAGTATATACAAAGTTTTTCGTTCTTACCGTTCTAAGAATGAAAAGATCCTCTTTTAAGAGACCATTTCTAGGTAACAAAGACCATTTTGGGAAAGCCTATGCTTTTAATTTTTCAATTAGCTTTACTTGCGTTCAACACACACACTTCCCGATTCTCAGGGATGCGCTGCGGGACTGAGAGCAAGGTGCTGTTTTGCAGCTGGGCAGCGCAGCATGAGCAGCATTTGGTGTAGCAGCAAACATGGCTGATCGGCACACCATGCACGCACCACTGGTTCGCTGGGTTGCGCTGCGGCTTGCCCGCCAGGAATTCGATGCGGCCCCAGAACAGCCGCTCGCTGTTCCTGCGTCAGGCGTCAGGGGTAACAGCAGGGTTACTGTGGGTTGCACTTGGCGAGTGGCAAGAGGACGACTGGGTTGGCGGCCTGGCTGGCAGGGAGGCCTCAGCGCTCCAGAGCAAACGGCGGCTCAGCGCTTGAGAGCGGGTGCCACTTGATCCACGCCAACACTGCAAGCAGGAGGCGCAGATACAGGGGGAGGGGCTGGCTGGCGCACCTGGGCAGCGAGCCGAGGCGATGCAGCAGCCGGTCGAAGTGGACGTACGAGTCGTCATCCACCTGTGCTTGGGGCAGGGAGAGTGAGCCGGCTTGCTGCTGGGTAACGACAGTCAGCGGCAGCACATGCTTGCAAGCTGCTTGTTGTGAACAAGACCATGATGCACCAGCAACTGGGCCACTTTCGTTCCCTCTATCCAGGCGCAGCAGTCCCGCTGGGCTGCTCCGCCCCGCTATCTGCCGCTTGCCAACTCTAACGGGCGCTGTTCTCTTTCCTGTCCACCCAAAGCTGCCTTTTATCTGCCGGTTCCTCCCACCCCCACCCTGGCTCCCCACCTTGAGCACGTGTGTGACGGCAGGGTCGGCCGCCGCAAAGCGCATCACCTCCAGCGTTTGGTGGCTGATGTTCATGTAGTTCTCTGCATCAAGTTAGTGGGCATGCAGAGGGACACCAGCTGTAAACGTTGTGATGGGTGAACAAGGGGAGCGCACACAACCAAACAAGTGGCTCATGTTCATGTAGATCTCTGCATCCAGTTTGGTGGGCGCACAGAGGGAGAGGGAACTAAGGGAAAGCAGAGCAATTGAAGGGAGAGCTATGGATAGGGGAACCAAGGGAGAGCAATCAGAGTGGGTGGCGGATGTTCATGCAGTTCTGTGCGGCAGCGCATGAGGAGCAAGGAAGCGTGGCGAGGCGTCACGGCGGCAAGCCATGAAGGCAGCAGCTTCTGTCGCTTCTCGATAGTTCCCACATCGCTGGCCAGCAAGACCTTCAGTGCACCCTGCTGCCACCACCCGCCCACCCCACCTGTAATGTGGCCCAGGACCACCATGTCGCGCTGCTGCACGGCCTCAGCCTGGATCTGCATTGCATTCAAGGAGGCACCACATCCAGCATGAGCTGCACTGCCTGCGGCGACAGCCCGGACCGCGCAGCAGCAAGGCAGAGCGAGCGCAACAACTGCAGCGACGAACACGGCAAGCTTGCGCAGCGCCGCTCCAGCACGACAAGGTGCACATCATCATCATCATCAGCGGCGGCGGCAGTAGCATTAGCGGCGGCGGCAGCAGCGGCGGCAGCAGCGGCAGCAGTCACAGAGCCAGGGGCAGGCAGCAACGCGCCTCTGCAAATAGCGTGTCGTTGGCGGGGCGGGCCATGAAGAAGCGTGTGCGGTACGCACCAGGGTGCGTCCCCCAGCTGGCACGAATTGCATTGCGGGCCTCCCGCCGCGCAGCCGCCGACAGCACCCCAACAAACAGGTGTATCCCTGCTGCGTCTGCTGCGCCGCTGCCGGTCTGAGATGGCAGGAGGATGGGCTGGGCTCCCTGGCTGCCACCCGGCTGCTGCTCTCGCAGCCGCGTCAGCCAAGCAGTGCCCGCCCCGCTGCTGCTGCTGCTTCCGCTGCTGCTGCTGCTAGCTCCGCCGCTGCTGCTGCCGTCGCCGCTGCTGCTGCTGCTGCCGCTGCTTCGGCCGCTGGCAACCTGCAGGCATGGGTGGCAGCACAGCAGTCAGCTTCCTGCTGCAGCCGAAGTCAGGCTTGGCGAAAGCCGCACCCTCCGGCCAGGCAGCCTGACAGTGCAAACTCGCCCCACTGGCCAGCAGACCAGCAGCGGGCAGCAGCCCGGCAGCAGCCTGCCTTGCCTGGCATGCATCTTCCACGGCTCTGATGCCTGCCAGGGCCTCAGCTCCAAACTGGGAGCTCCAGCAGTGGCAGAGGCTGTCAAAGAACGCGGCGGCAGGCTGGCAGCAGGCGGCAGACGGCGCTGCACCCACAACGGCCTGGCCGCGGTGCGGCATGCAGGGCGCCACCAGCGCCATCAGGCGGCGGCAGTCGGCGGTATCAGGCATGTCCAGCACCGAACCGCCAAAGTGGGGGCATTCGCGCCCTGCCGGCCGGTCGGCGCCCCTGGCCGCCGGCGCAGCATGCTGCACCGTGCCCCGCAGCGTGCGTGGCAGCACCACGGCCACCAGCAGCAGGGCGGCCAGGCCGTGCAGGGCCACCAGCACCCGCCGTTGGAAGTGGCGGCGGGTGGCGGCGGCAGTCGGCTTGGCGGCAGTTGCGCCATTGGGCGCGGAGCCGTTGCTGGCGCCACCCCTGTCCACCAGCACCCGCATGGGGCTGCTGCAGGCGGACGGGGGGCTGCCAAAGCGGCGGGACCACGCTGCACGAGCTTGAAGCGCGGTGCTGGAGCGGCGTCTGCCGCCTTGGTGGCACGCGTAACGTTCTGCAGCGCTGATCAGTGGCAATGGGCAGCACCTGCAGGCTGCTGGGGGGCCAGCGCCCCGCTGGCAGCCCCATGCAGCGGGGCTTGCACGGCAGGCGAGCGTTCTGCGCTGTGCGCACCGTCATCGCCACCTCAGTTTGCATCCCGGTCCGAACATCCGCTCCCACGCCAGCCCGAGCAGCCGCTCTTGCCAGCAGTCGCGGGAGGCCCCGGCAGCGCCGCAGCTGCATCCGCAGGACTTTCACAGACGGAGGTTGGCCGCGCGGGCCCACTAGCTCAAGGTAGGGTGCCGCCGACCTGCATGTTTCGCTTGCACGCGCCTGCCGGCGCTGCCACCTTCTGGACAGAGGCGCATGGCGACGATGCGTCACCCAGCATGCATGCAAGCGCGCCGCACCGCCCGTGGCCACCTCGCCTGCCGCTGTCTTCGCCGCCGCCGCCGCCGCC
>VIYQ01001302.1:0-36373 GCA_009928355.1 Chlorella sp. CH2018
GCCGACTGCTCATCAGGCGGTGCCGTTTACTTTACAGGCTGGTGCCGACTGCTCACCAGGCGGTGCCGTTTACTTCATTGGCTGGTGCCGACTGCTCACCAGGCGGTGCCGTTTACTTCTCAGGCTGGTGCCGACTGCTCACCAGGCGGTGCCGTTTACTTCACAGGCTGGTGCCAACTGCTCACCAGGCGGAACACCATATCCAGGGAGTGGAGGCCAGCCGGAGGCACTGACCACCAAAGCCAGAGAAGCGGAGGCCAGCCGGTGAGGACGGCACACCAGAAACGGAGAAGGAATGGCCAGCTGGAGGGGACAGACCACCGACGGCAGAGGACCGCCGACTTTAATCGGCTATGGCAGATCATGCTTTTCACCGAGGTCCACATCAACGCACTGGGGCACTTCCCCTGACCGCAACCTGCCACTCAAAACTAAATGCCGGCTTGTGCTGCCACCCGCCACCCGCCGCCAGGTGGGCGCACCCGCCTCCCTGCGTCATCTGCACCCTGTCTCGTGCTCAATTCTACCTTCCTGCACCTTACGGCATGTGGGGCAGCTCCTGCCGCCCTGCAGGGCGCCTGCTTTCGGCGCTGCGGCAGCTGCGCTGGGCGGGCGGGGCGGTGGAGCGCGATCCGCGGTTTGCAACCGTAACGGACGCCGACTTGCAGTTCTTTGCGAGCGTGCTGGGCTCGGCCGGCGTGGTCACCGACCCGCACGAGTTGCAGCCCTTCAATCGGTGAGACGGCGGGCGGCACGGTGGCCTGCACACCATTCTTTGGGCTGCTGCGACGCGATCGAGCCAACCAGCTTGGCATGAATGAGCGGTTGCAGCTCCGCCGCCGCCGCTGCCGCTGCTGCTGCCGCTGCCTGCCGGCCCTTCCCAGACCCTCCCAGCCCACTCCATGCTGATGCTTGACAGGGACTGGATGGGTAAATATGAGGGTGCGTCACGAGTGGCGCTCAAGGCCAAGACCACTGAGCAGGCAGCGGCGCTGCTGCGGCACTGCAACGAGCGGCGGCTTGCGGTGGTGCCGCAGGCAAGCTCGTGCTGCGGCTGCTTGCGGCGGCATTGCGGTTCTGCTCTGATGGTGCGGTCGCACATGCCTGGGTGGCGTGAAAACGCCAATCACCCTACCCCTGCTTGCACTCGCCCTCGCAGGGTGGCAACACTGGGCTGGTGGGCGGCTCAGTGCCCGTGTTTGACGAAGTCGTCATCTCCACCGCCGCAATGAACCAAGTGCTGGGCTTCGACCAGGCAAGCGGGGCGCAAATGGGCTGAATGCAGCATGCGGAGGGCTGCCTGCTGGGTGGATGCTTTTGTGCCCCGCACCTTGCAGCAGCACGCGTCAACAGTTGATGACTGCATTTGCCCCAGCGCACGCAACCGGCCCTTCCTCGCAAGCTCGCTTTCCGCAGGTCAGCGGAGCACTCACAGCGCAGGCCGGCTGCATCCTGGAGACCCTGGACAACTATGTGGCAGGTGGGAGACATGCGGAGCAGCTGGGGTGAGATGCGTGTGGTATTCCGTTTGAGAGGAGCAGGCACGTTCTGGTGCCTCGAGCCATGCCATGCTGCCCATTGAGTGTGGTGGCTCGAAGCTGCCCTGCTGTCGCGCCAGCCATGCTCCGCGTGTGGTGAGCCCGCTCGCTGCCCATGCTGCAGAGCGGGGCTACTGCATGCCGCTGGACCTTGGGGCCAAGGGCAGCTGCCACATCGGCGGGAATGTGGCCACGAATGCAGGTGGGTGCAGGCAGGTTGGGTGTTGCTGCTGCAACCCTGTGCGCTGCACAAGGGGTTTGAAGTAGTAGCGCCAACCATGCAGCTGCAGTGGCATGCAAGCTGACCGCTGGGTTGTATTATGTTTTCGTACAGGCGGGCTTCGGCTGCTGCGCTATGGTTCACTGCACGGCAGTGTGCTGGGCTTGGAAGCCGTGCTGGCAGGCAGGTGGCCGGCCCGCCGCGCAGTGCGGCTCAGTTAGTCTTGCCCATGGCCGCTTGCTGCTGTGTTCGCTGCCGTGCTGACATGATGCTGCACACCATGCGTGCTGCTGAGTCCCGCAGTTCTGCTCCTTGCCACTCTTGTGTGCACCTGCATCGCACACTCTCACAACCTGCAGACGGTACGGTACTGGACCTGCTGACCACGCTGCGGAAGGACAACACCGGGTGGGTGGCTGCTGGCCTGCTGGGTGCGCACTGGGTGGGCAGCTTGTTGTCCTCCGCTGGCGTGCATGGCAAACTCAGGGAGGTGCGCGGGATTCATGCCTTCCTGCTCAACCTGCTCAGCTGCTGCTCACAAATTTGTCGCAACGGTTCATCAAATCATAAATGCACTGCAGGTACGACCTGAAGCAGCTGTTCATCGGCAGCGAAGGCAGCCTGGGACTCATCACTGCGGTCGCCATCCACTGCCCGCCCCGCCCCCTGGCAGGTGCGCTGCTTGCTGTTGGCCAGCCGGAAGCAGTTGGGTACTGCAGCGTGTGGGGACTTGTAGTTGCAGAGTGGCTCAACTTTTCATTTTTTCAAGGTCGATCCTGCCATTTCCATTTCACCGCTAACCCCTCCACCCCCTCCTTGGCTGCTGCAGTGAATGTGAGCTACCTGGCAGTGCCATCCTTCGAGGCAGCGCAGCAGGTGCGCAGCTGCGGTCCACCCCAGGACGCTGCCTTTCCACAAGCGGCGCAGCCACCATCCATGTCTGTGCCTTGCGCATCGTCGACCGCACCTGAAAAGCGGCCTCATTTGCTCTTCCTGTCAGCTGGTGGTGTCTTCAAGGACAAGTAAGTTACCAGGTCCGCATGGTGCCCCTGCCCTGCCCTGCCCCTGCCGCAGGTGTTTGTGGCCGCCAAGCGCGACCTGGGCGAGGTGCTGAGCGCCTTTGAGTTCTTGGACCGCGAGTCGCTGGACATCACGCTGCGCCACCTGGCGGGGGCCAAGGACCCGCTGCCTGCCTGCCAGGTGCATGGGCGGCTGCTGGGTTGGCTGGGGTTGCCATGGCGCGTCCCGATGCTGGCTGCAATGCCCAGACTTGCCAGGTTGGCTGGGACGTGTGATGCTGGCAGATCACTTGTGTTGCACAACATGCTCCCTTTGGCTGAGCTGTCTTCGGTGTGCCACGCCTTCCACCCTCCAGGCCCCCTTCTACCTCGTGGTGGAGACGTCCGGCAGCAGTGCAGCGCACGACAGCGAGAAGTTGGAGCGGTTCCTGGAGGATGTGATGGGGCAGGGGCTGGTGCTGGGTGAGTGGGTGTTGACCCGGCTGACCTCAGCTGACCAGCGACCCGGCTGACCTCAGCTGACCAGCGACCCGGCTGACCTCAGCTGACCAGCAGCGTCTTGTGAGGCAGCCTGAGCTGAGAGCATGGTATGGGGCAGGAGCTGGTGCAGTGCGGGGTGAGCTGTGCGCTGAGTGGTGTCGGCAGGGTCGGTGGTGGTTGACTTGCTTCTGGTGCAGCTCCACTGGGGCCTCGCAAGCACCCAGCGCCCGCCTGCATCACCCCCTTGTGCCCTCCACATCTGCAGACGGCGCGGTGGCCCAGGACACCACCCAGGCGCGGCAGATGTGGCACCTGCGAGAGGGCATCACTGAGGGCCTGCGCCACCGGGGTGCGCGCTCTGGCATGCACCCCTCTTTCCTGCCAATGCCTTGGGTTGCTGCTCCTGCCATGGCCTGGCTTGCTGCATTTTCTCAAATGCTGGGCGCAGCTGCAGCCATGTGAGCTTGCTAACCCCGTCACACTCTCCGCAGCAAATAAGTTTCAACACCCCCAACCCCTTTTCTCCAGGTGCCATCTACAAGTACGATGTGTCGTTGCCCATCCCTCAAATGTATCGCCTCGTTGAGGACATGCGCGGCCGCCTGGCAGCAGCCTTCCCCGGCCGGGCCGGCAGCGGCACCAGCGGCAGCGGCGGCGGCGACAGCAGCAGTAGCGGCAGCAGCAGCAGCAGTGGGGACTGGCCGCCCATACGTGTGGCAGGCTACGGCCACCTGGGTGATGGCAACCTGCACCTCAACATCTCAGGCAAGGGCGCCTCAGCTGCCTCCAGTGGCATGCCTCCAATCTGCCGCTTGTTTCCACGTGTTGTGCTGCTGTGGTAACTTGGCGCTCCCTCTGGCCTCCACCAGCGGGCCAGATGCATCCCATGCTTGCG
Source organism: Chlorella sp. CH2018 (assembly GCA_009928355.1). Taxonomy (NCBI): domain Eukaryota; kingdom Viridiplantae; phylum Chlorophyta; class Trebouxiophyceae; order Chlorellales; family Chlorellaceae; genus Chlorella; species Chlorella sp. CH2018. The sequence goes on from VIYQ01001302.1 coordinate 4,153, forward strand.
GTAGACCTGCCCTATGCTTACATTCACAGCCGCCTCGCCCGTCCCACCCGTGCAGCGCCCACGTATAGCGAGGAACTGCGGCAGCAGATAGAGCCGTTTGTATACGAGTGGACAGCGTCGGTGAGGCGGAGCGTGGCGGGCAGCTGTGCTGCTGGATGACGGCTGCTTGTGCGGTCTGCGCTGTCGGTGACTTGGTCGATTTCGCTGACCAACCCTGCCCTGCCTGCCATGCCGCGCAGCACCGTGGCAGCGTGAGCGCCGAGCACGGGCTGGGATTGATGAAGGCCAGCTGCATCGGGTACAGCAAACCGCCGGCGGCTGTGGCGGTCATGCGGGCAGTGAAGGCAGCACTCGATCCGCACGGCATCATGAACCCATACAAAGTGTTGCCGCCGCCGGAGTCCTGAGTGATTGTATCTGCGTACGCGCCCTGCGGTAGTATAAGGCAGGCTTGGACGTTTGCGTTGGGTTTCAGCTGCTGTCTGCTTGAGCGGCGCATCTTCGGCACTGCACCTCCCATGCTAGCGAGACAGGGTATTGGAGCAGACGACACGCCAGATGCGCGGCGCAAAGAAGCGGCGCTGCGCGCTGAGGCGGCGGCGCACACGCCAGCATCCGGGCCTCGCGGCGCAGTCTGCCGTACTCAAACACGACCCACTGCCCCCCTGAGTCGTCAGCGCCATGCAGCCGCTCGGCTGGGGCGCCCCACAGGCGGCCAACGGCGTCGGCGGCACCTGGCAGCCGTGCGGGATGGACGGCGTGGAGACGGCGCAGGTGGACCCCCAGGAGCTGTCAGAGCTGGCGGCCCGGGCGCTGCGCGTCCTGCTGGGCGCCGAGCACTGGTTGCCGCTCAGCTGCCTGCGCCTGGCGGTGCTGGGCAGCACTCACGACAGTCGCAGGTGCGCGGGGAGCGTGCTGGGCCTCCGCCGATCGCCGCGCCGTTCAAACACCCCTGTCGTCGCCTGGCCGCCTCTCGGCCCGCCCGCCGCCTCACCCGTTCCCGCCCTTCCTGCCTGCCCCTCGCAGCAAGTGCCTGCTGGAGCTGGCCGTCGCGTCACTGTGCGACCAGGGCCTAGTACTGCGCCAGGGCTACGGCCCGCTGGCGGCGCTGTCGGTGAGCCCAGCGGCCGCACTTTGCTGCGCGCCCTACACTCTGCCTGCCCGCCCATACTTGCAGCCTTGAGCTGCCTGCCCAGCAACCGCCTCTGCACCCTCCTGGTCAACATGGAAGCCGCATGCCTGCAACTGCTCTAGCTGTCCATTCCGACGCGTGCACGCGCCCTGCCCCTTGCCCCCCTCAGGTGCCCGACGCAGCGCTGTCCAAAGCCGAGGCGCTGGCCTATTCAGAGTTCCCCGATGAGGGCCAGCTGCCGCTCTACTCCAGCAGCCTAGCAGCAGCGCAGCACCGCGGCGGCGGCGGCCTGGTGGCCGCGGCGCACCACCGCCCAGGCTCATGCCTGCGCATCGCGCGCCGCCTCTCCTCGCCGCGCCAGTTTGGCCACCGGCCCATGGCAGGTGCGTGCGGCAGGGGGGGCAGCGGGGGGGCAGCGGGGGCTGGTTACATGCAGCAGGACGAGGTGGTGAGGCGTCAAGCAAGCGCTATTGTATGCTGCACCCGAACCTCCTTCTGCCTTCCCTTCTCCTATCTTCCACCCCACCTTCCACCCTCACCCGCTTTTTGCCGCAGGCATTGAGAAGGCGAGCGCGCGGCGCCTGGGCGGCAAGCGCAGCAGCGGCAGCAGCGAGGACATTATGCAGCAGATGCAGAAAAAGATGCGCATGCAGGATGGCGGCGGCGGCGGCGGCGGCCCCTTTGGCGGCGGCGGCCTGCAGGCGATGAGCCCCTGAACGCTACAAGAACCCGACAGCTATAGCTTAGTTTGACTGAGCGAGCAAGTGCTGACGCCCCCTGTACATTTTTGCATGCCAACCAATGCAGCGCGGCTTGCGAACATAGCAGCGCCATCCCTTTTCATCAAACCTGTTCCCCCTAATCTGCCTGCTTTCATGGCCTGTATTGCCACCGCCTGCCACCTGCTACTGTTTCTTTCCCGCTCTGCTGCTGGCCAGCTCTTTAGACTCTCGCTCGCTACACGTTTCCTTCCCTGTTCAACATCAGACATTCGCCCCATCAATTGTAAAGCAACACCCCTGACGCAGAGCTACATCAAGCGGGTTGATCAGCAGCAGCCCAGCCCAGGCGGTGCCTGCCTGCCCTGCGCTCTGCTGCCACCTCTTTAGCCGCTGCCGGCCTGCAGCGCTGCTGCACCATCCTGGGTTGCCTGCAGCGCCTGCCGCGTATATTCATACATGCCGATTGCGCCGCTCACGTGCACGTTGAGGGATCGGATCAGGCCGAGCTGCGGGCAGGGTTTGAAAGAGGGGTGGGCAAGGGTCAGAGGACGTGGAGGCAAGGGGGTGTGGGACTGGAGAGTGATAGCAGAGTTGTACATCTCACGGCACATGAGGCGCCGCGGCTTGCAGCAGGCTCCTAGGCAAGACCGTGCTGGTAGGATCGCCGGTGCAGCATGGTACGGTTCCAAGCAAAGCTGTCCACTATTCCACACACATACACACGTGCCTGCGGGATCTCCACCGTGTGGTGCAGCAGGGCCAGGATGTCGGCAGGGATGCCCTCCTTTTCGCGCCCAAGCACCAGCACCGTGCGGCGCGGGAAGGCAAAGTCCTGGCAGCAATGGGCGATGGGCGGTTGCAGAGTGAGCGGGGTGGCGGAGCTGGGAGGCGGAGTCGGCGGCTGCAACGAGCATGGCAACGCGAAACCGGCTGTGCAGCAGGGCAATCGTGCTGGTGGTGCTAGCGTGCTCCCACTCGCAAGGGAACCGATGCGGCCGTCTGCTCTAGCCCTTCACCCACCACATCACCATTCAGCAAATCCTGAGAGTGCAATCCATGTACCTGCAAGGGAACCGACTCGGCCGTCTGCTCCAGCCCCACCAGCGCCCAGCCGTCGGCGGCCTGGCGGCGCAGCCAGGGCGCCAGCGCTGCCTCGGGCACCTCTTGCAGCGGCACCTGATCGTGGCGGGAAAGAACAGAGCTCCCTGACCAGCACGTGTTCCCAGTTAAGCCTGCTCTGCAACACCACCTTGCCGTCCACTGAGCACAGGCTGAACTCACCCAGTGGTGCGCCGTCACCGCAATGCTGGTGAACTCCTTCTGCCGCGTCACAGCCAGGTCCCCAAGCACCAGCGAGCTGGCCCTGCAGGGCACGGCAGGCACAGCCTTGGGTCTGCGCAGCTATCGCCAAGAAACAGGCTGCCTGGTCCCCTGCGTGTGCCTCGGCGCAGGAACGCTGCACCAACCCACCAACCCGCCCTCTCCTCTTCCACCCCTTCTGCCCCCCCTCCTCCTCCTCCTCCCCACCTGAACACCTCACACGTGCGCGCCAGACCAGCCAGGTTGGGCGCCTTGGTGAGCAGGGAGGCAACCAGCACCAGCTCCTGGCGCGGTCCACCCCTGGCTGCCGCCGCCGCCTCCTCCGCTGCACCCAGCTCAAGATCCGTGCTGTCCAGGCCGCTGCTGCCGCCAGCTGCGGATAGCAGTGCGGCCGCACCCAGGGCCTCTACCCAGGGGCCAGCCACAGATGGGCCGGCCAGGGCTGCACCGCCGCCCTTCTTTTGCCAGTTGGACCCGCCGGCTGGTGTGCCCAGCTGCGGCTGCTGCTGTGTGACAGGGGCCAGCTCGGCTGCCGCGGTGGCTGCCTGCAGCACAGGAGAAAGGAAACTTCGGCCAAACAGTGCCCTGGAAAATAATGCGTGGCTGCTGCGCATGCCCCTGCGTGCGATGCAGTCCACAACTCTCCAACCATCGATGCATGCCTGCACCCTGCCACTCGCCTCTCGCTGCCGCATATCTTGACGCAGCGCCTGCCGTTCAATGGCCAGGAAGCCTTGGACTACCTCCAGCAGGGGCTGTACCAACAGGGCGGGATGGGAGCACCAGGCATGTGGGGAACGGGCAATGGCAGCCTTCGGTCCATGCACTCACAAGCATAGGCACCAGTGAACACAGCAGCAGCAAGCATTTGGGCGGCACCTTGCATCTCGACCAGAGCAGGTCCCCCTCTGACCCGTCCTTGCTGCCCCAGCCAGTCAGCCAGCCCACCTGCGGGGCGCCTTCAAAGCCTGCCTCTCCACGCTGCGCGCTGCACTCCTCGCCCAGCACGCCGGCTGGTGTGACCGCCCCATCCAGCTGGAAAGCGTCAAAGTAGAAGGCGTGGGACAGGCCGCGCCGCAGCCGGTTGACGTCGTCGTTCTCCCTGCGTGATGAGAAGACAGTCGGCAAGTTGGACGAAAAATATATTCGTGAAAGCAAGATGACAGAAGTTGTGCAGCGCAGGCGGCAAGCCTACCTGAAAAAGCGCAGCAGGGCAGCAGCCGTGGCATCCCTGGCCGGCAGGGATGGGAACAGCTCAAATAAGCGCCAGAGCACCAGCTGCGCAAAGGTCCTGCTTGGGTGGGGAGTGTGCAGTGCCGAGATGCAGCGTCAGAAATTTGTCGTCGCTTCAAGTTGCACACCAACTGCCACGCAGTAGGCACATGAAAACAGCAGACCCATGCACAATGGAGAGCAAGGCAGCATTCGGCTGCTGTTTCAAGCAGCTTGCACACCTGAGGGCGTGCACGTGGCACAGAGCCCAAGGTGCCACTGCCGCCACCACCTCTGCAAGCAGTGCCTGCTGCTCCTCTACCAACTGCTCCAGCTGCTGCTGCTGCTGGCCAGCTGCGCCGCTGAGAGGCTGGTCGCTGCCTGCTCCAGCCTGCCCTGCTGGCGCCAGCTGTGCCACCGCGGCCCTGGCCGCAATCAGAACGAGCGACGACAGGGCATGGCTGCCGCTGCTAGAGCAGTCTGCCAGGTGAGGCAGCACCTGGGAGCGCAGCAGATCTGGGCGCAGGCGCAGCAGCACCAGAGCAATTGTGTCTTGGTACTGCCGCACATTGGCCGCGTCCGCCGTCGCTGCCATAAGGGAGTGCAGGGTGCCCAGCACTGCACGCCGCAGGCAGGACAGCAAGTGTGAACGATGGGCAGCGACGCAGTCTTCTTATCCCCGGATGCATCATACGCGCCCTTGCGCAGGTGCAAGGAGGAAGTGCGCTGTCGCCCTCACCTGACTCTGCTTCGCAGGCGCGCACCAGTGGGCTGAGCACGCAGAGCGCCTGCCACAGCCGCACCTGCAGACAGCGCGTGGCAGCAGTGGTATAAGGAGTTGAGAGGTTGTTGGGCGCTGTGCAGGCTTGCACCCAAGAAATGCGAAGCTGCGCAGGCTTGCACCCTAAACATGTGAAGCTGCGCAGGCTTGCACTTGCCAACACGTCCGCTCACCTTCTTGCGGTGCACTATGCTCAAGGCGCTGTAACGTGTGGCGCTCAGCTCTGCATCGTGCAGCGCCAGATCCAGCAGCTGGCGCCACAACTGCCGCCCCGCCTCTCCTGCCGCCGCCGCCGCTTGCTGCCCAGCGGCTGCCTCGTGCGCACCAGCCTGCTGCGCCTGCTGCGCCTGCTGCACCCAGGAGTGCAGCAGGCAGAGCGCTGCCACGCGAGGTGCCAGGGGACTGGAGGCAAATGCGGCCGACAGTTTGGCATCCCCGGGTGCCATCAGGGACGCCAGCTCAGCGGCTGCGTCAGCATCCACTGGATCACCCTGTGGAGGGGCACAGGATGGACAGCCAGCAAGCGTTAAACCAGCCACAGCAAGCTGCAGTGCGCCTCCAGGCAGATAGCTGCCCTGCTTCAGTGCAACGCGGCAGCCCAGTGCCCAGCAGCAAGGCATGCAAGCGTTAAACAGCTCGGCAGAAGCAGGCACGCACCACGCCGCTCTGGCCGGGGTCGTCGGCTGCACCCCACAGCAGCAGGGTCTGCAGCGGGGTGCTGTAGTGGATGGCCAGCTGGGGGTGGCGCGCCAGCAGGCCACACAGCTGACACCAGGAGGGAACAGGTTGGCCAGGGGTGTGAGCAAAGAATGGAACGCATCGCACTTGGGGCTAGTAACACCTGCCTTGCCTGCCAAACCAGATGCACCGCATGCACGCGCGGCGGGTTGCAGTCTTGCCTGCAGCGACATGATGCCCATGGTGCGCCAGCTCTTGACTCCCTGCCGCAGCAGCCGCCCTAGCAGCTGCTGGATGGGGCCAGACGGCCCATGCAGTGCGGCCGCTGCCGTGGCCGCTCCCGCAGGGCCGCTGCCATCGGATGCAGCTGTGCTGAACAGCGCTGGGTGCAGGCAGGTGGACACCACTGCTGCCGTGAGGCCAGCTCTGCGCCGCTTGGCTGCCGCTGCAGCTGCCTCGTAGCCCTGCCAGGCTGCGCTGCACACCCAGGCGGCGAGTGCGACACCTAAATCAGTGCTGGCCTGCCCAGCGGTAGCTGCCTCCTGCCGCTGTGCAAGTACAAGCTGTGCCAAACGTTGCTGCTGCAGGGCGGCCGGCAGCAGCAGGCGGCAGCAGCGCAGCTGCTGCAGCAGGCCTCGATAGTCGGCCGCCAGCGCCGGTGCATGGCTCGCCTGCTGCAGCCCATTCAGCGCAGCCGCCAATACCGCTGCCTGCTGCTCCTCGGACTGCTGCTGCTGCTGGCTCCCGACCAAGTCGCCTGCTGGTTGCAGCTGCTGCAACAGGAGCAGCAGGCCGTGCACTGCTTTCCAGCAGAGCCGGTGGCAGTACGCTGCCAAGCCGCTTGCGTGCTTGCTGGTGCCGCTCGCTGCTGCTGCCTCAGCGGCTGCTGCCTGGAGCGACAGCACAGAATTCAGGGCTGCCACTGCTGCCTCAGAGCAGGAGTGCTGTTCAGCAGCACTCAGCAAGCCGGCTGCTGCTGCTGCAGCCAGGGCTGAGCAGCAGTTGGCAAGCGGCTGCAACGGTGCCGCCTCCCGCTGCCATGCTGAGCCGTCTGCTGTGCTGGTCACGGGCTGCTGTCCTGCTGCTGCTTGAGCACTTGCTGCAAAGCCCTGCAGCGCATCTAGGCAGCAAGCGGCCAGCCGCTCACCCGCTGCTCCATGGTTCAGCTGAATCAGCAGCTGCAGGCCGTCGCACACACAGGTCAGTGCAAGCTGGGCTGTTGCGTCTTGCTGGCGCTCCTGCTCCTCTCCTGCCTGCTGCTGCTGCTGCTGTCGCCACAGAGGGGCAGCCGCCATGCCAGCATAGCTGGCCAGTTCATCAGCATTGCAGCCAATGACTGTCGCCAGAAAATTCAGCACTGAAGGCTGCTGCCGCTCGGGGCCAGACTGCTCCTCGGAAAGCAGCTGGGAGGCTGCTAAAAGCTCCCTCAGCAACAGCAGGCAGCGCTCCGCAGTGCCTGGCTGCAGGTACGGCCTGCCAGGCAGGGGTAACAGATGGCACAGCCTATGATCAAACCTCAATTGCCAGGCGGCAATGATGCGAACGGTCATGTGCAGGCCTGCAAACCCCAGCCTGAACGTGCTTACCTGCGATAGAGTGAGCTCAAAGTGGCATCCCAGCTGCTAAATGCAGCCTCCAGGTCAAGCTCAGTCAACACTGGCCCTGCCTGCGCACTGCTGCACGTCAGCAGCACCGCCAGCCGCGCCAAGCCATCTGCGTGCTGCCGCCAGCTGGCCTGGCTTTTCCCAGTTTCTTGATCAGCTGCCTCTCCTGCACCGCTGCTACTGCTGCTGCTGCTGCCACTGCCCGCCGCCTGTGCCATGTACTGCTCAGCGCACACCCTCAAAGCTGGCTGCAACTGCTGCCTCCCTGCTCTGCCCAGCCAGTCCACAGCCGCGCTGTGCAGTGGTCCGCCAGGCAGCAGCAGCGGCAATGGCAGCTGCTGCAGCCACGCAGCCGCTGCTGCAAGCGCTGTGCTGCTGCTGCCGGCGCTGTTGGGAAGCAGAGGGCCGGTGGTGGCTGCCACGTGGAGCAGGCTGCTGCACACGCTCACTGCATAGCTGCCGGTGGGGCCACCTGCTCCCCAGCTCACACTGAGCTGGCGGGTTGCGTCCTGCAAGCGCCCCAGAAGCACCATCTGCCACTGCCACCCCGCGTCTGGGCTGCCGGCTGGTGCACCAGCTGTCTGGGCCGCGGCTGCTGCTTCCAAAGCTCCCATAATGGTCTGCACTTGTGGCCGCTGCTGTATGAAGGGCAAGCTGCCGCCGGCGCTGCTGCTGCTGCCGCCGTCAGCCAGCAGGCCAAGCAGTGCCAGCAGCAGCTGCCGCCGCTCTTGTGCCGGCTGGGCGGCTGCATAACGCCCCACCCAGGCCGCCACAGCATGCTGCAGCTCCTCTGCGTCATCGCCGCGCCAAAGGTGAGCTTGGCCTGCCGCCGGCAGCAGACTGTGCAGCACAAAGGCAGCCGGCACAGCCGCCAGCTGGGCTGGCTTCCAGCAGCGACCCAGGAAGGATGACAGCACCATGCGCTGCACCTGTTTGGCAAGCAATGGGGGTGGGGTTTCGCTGTAATACAAGAGGCATGGGGGGCATGCGCTGGAGGCTGCGTGGCTCATAGCCAGCCTGGCACCGCCAGCAGGCCCGGGCATGGCTGGGCCGCGGCACCTAGCAGCACTGCATTCCAGCAGCACAGCACAGCACAGCACAGCATGTCACACCTGCTGGTGTTCATGGGTGAGGCCGCGTGACCAGACCACGCCCATCCACTCCCATTCCAGGCTGTCCGCGCTGGCCTCCTTGCCGCTAGCGTCTCTAATGCTTCTTTGGCTGCTGCCGGCCTCTAGGGAAGCAGCGGGCGGGTGCAGCTTGTCCATTTCGCCCCATGCATCCTACAGAAACGGAGAACAGGGTGCCTGTGGGGAGGCAGAAAAGGAGGAAGCAGGCGGCGGCGCGAACAGCGCAAACCCCAATGCCACAACTAACGAGGGTGCACACACACATACACACAGCACGTACCTTCACCAGATGTGGGGCCAGCTCCTCCAGACAGTCGAGCAGCTTGAGCAGCGGCTGCCAGGCCGGCGGCAGCTGACCTGCACAGGTTGGAGGTGCGAGAGGCAGCAAGACATTGAGTCATTGGGGGTCTCCGGCAATCTCAATGCAACACTCGCTTGTGCAAGTAATAAAACCTGCACACCAAGGCAGCACAGCTGAGGACAGCTTACCATCCGGCTGCTGCGCCTGCACGGCCAGCCGCAGCAGGTGCGCAGCACGCTTGCGGCTGGATGCCTCGCTGTCATACAGGCAGCCCCTGAGCAGTTCCCAAAAGGCGTCCTGCTGCTGCACGCCCTGCCACTGCTGCTGCGGCGCCAGCGTGGTGCTGCTCTTGCTGCTGGCATGTGTGCTGACGGACAGCAGCGGGGCCGCAAACTGAACGAGCAGCGCAAGGCCCTGCTGCTGCTGCTGCCGGCTGCCTTCAAGCATCCGCCTGCATCAAATCAAGGAAAAGACATGCTTCAATGCGTTTCCAGCTTGGGCAAGCAGCGCAGGCCCTACAACCACTGTGTGCAGTGCAGAATGCAGCGGGCTGGCTACACTCACTTGCAAGCCTCCCACAGCTGCTCCATTGCCGCCGCCTGCCCCTGCTGCTGCACCGCCGCCTGCAGCGCGGCCGGCAGCAACAGCTGCAGCGCCGCTGCCCTGATCGCCGCAGCCATCAGCTGTGCGGCGGGCAGAGCACCGCCCTTGCCGCGCTGCCGACGCTGCATGGGTGGCCCAGTAGCCTGCAGGGCCAGAACGTCTGGCAAGGTCTGCGTGGCGGCATGGTGCAGCAGAGCATCCAGCTCTGCCTGCGGGTGACCGTCCGGCCGGCTGGCTGCCTCCAGGGCTTGCTGTACCACAGCCGCCGCCAGCCGCACCCGCATGTGCGGCGGCAGCTGGTCTGCAATGCCTGCATCTGCTGCTGGGCTGCTGCTGCTGCTGCGAGGGTGAGTGGGGGGGCTGCTCACTGCTGCTGCACGCACGAGCTGAAGGCCCAAGTCCCAGCAGCCGCAGCCGGCCACCAGCTGTGCCACAGCTGCCAGCAGCTCTTCCTGCTGCTGCTGCGAGGCTGCTGCTTCCGGCGGTCCCGCTGCTGTTGCTGTATCAATGGCCAGCAGTGGCAGCACCTGGTGCTCCAGGACGCCTGTCACTTGGTCCACTGTGGCAGACGAGTGCCCGTTGACAAGCAGCTCGATGGCGGTGGCTGCCAGCACCCAGTGCCACTGCTGCTGCTGCTCGCCGTCTGCTGCACCACGGGCTGTTTGCGGATGTAAGCCTTCATCTGGCCGTGCAACCGCCAGCTGTAGCACAGCGGCCAGCTGCTGCTCGGGCGGCAGGGCAGCGGCAGCGATGGCGGCGGCGCCCAGGCGGCGGGCCGCCGGCAAGCTCAGGCCGTCGGCGGCGCCTGCCACCGCTTGAAGCGCGCTCTGGACACGCACATCTGCGCTCGCCATGTCGATCCTGGCCGCCGCGGCTCGCAGAGCTCTAGCACAGGAACGCCCCGCTCGCACGCAGGCTGGGCGAGGCCTGTGCACTGCGCACCTCACAACCGGTATGCAGTGCGGCGAAATTACAAGACCATCGTGCCCAACCATGCCCATGCATGGCAGCGCCGCCGGCGCTGCTGAGCAACGGCTGTGAGGCGACGTCCAAGATGGCTGTTTGAAAAGTCTCTCTCTCATGCTCTCATAGGTCACAGCTTACATCCAGCCGAATGTTCAGCAGCATATATCATGTGTGCACAGCAAATGGTTTGGTCCGGTGCCCCAGGCCTCTCCGGATCGCAACTCGTGACGCAATCACACCTGCCGCCGCATGTGGTCCAGGTAGCGCTTCACCAGGGCTCGAATGCTGCCTGCCTCCGGCACTAGAAAGTCCGCAGACATTGCACCCACATGGCACGCCATGACCTTTGCCGTGCAGCGCTCGCAGACTGCAAGACAGCAATACGGGTGGCGCCGGAGGCAAGGTCGTGAGGGCAGGTTGGATGACGGAGGGCAGACTGAACGCTGAACGTGCGGTGCGGCATGGCATGATGGCATGGAATGGCAGCACGAGGTGGCGTGCATGGCATGGCAGGCATGGCATGGCATGGCAACATGCCCACGTTCTAGCGTCAGGGTGGCATGCACCTCATGCCGCACTCCGCAGCAGCACAGATGTGCACACTTGCCTGCATCATGCAGCGCCAGGCTGATCTGCTGCCGCTTCAGCAAGGGGTGCAGCTCAGCGCGGACAAACAGCTCCACCTGCTGCCGCACAGCCGCATCTGCATTTGCTGCCACACCTGCACCGGGCGCTGCGCCTGCGGGCTCTGCTGCTGGCGCCGCTACCGCCGCCACTGCTGCTGGTCGCGCCTCGGCAGGCCCTGCCACTGCTTCATTGGATGCTGCTGCAGCTGGCTGACCTTCAAGAGCAGGCAGCGGTGCAAGTGGCTGCAATTGTAGGCTGCCAAGCTCCGTCTGTCCAGCCGGTGGGCCAGATGCAGCTGCCGCGCCTTGCCGTGCTGTTGCTGCCGCCGCACCTGTCGAATCAGCACTCGATTTTGCTGCCGCCTCTGCTGCACCGCTGAGCCCTGCATCCGCAGTCGGCGCAGCCTCCCAATCCAGGTCACATTCCTGTAGCAAGTCCTGTTTGGAGCCCGCCTTCGCCATCGGTTTGCCTGCCGCTCCAGCACTCCGCGGCCGCTTGGATGGCCGCGCATCCTGGCCTGCACCGGCGGAGCTGCCGTGTGCAAGCCGCTCCTGCTGCGGCTCAGCAGCGGGCTCCTGCACAGCGCCTCGCTGGCCGGCAGGCCTCGCCTGCTGCGCCTGCTGCTGCGCCTGCTGCTGCGCCTGCTGCTGCCTGTCAATGCCGCCTGGCCGGGGCCACTGGGTTGCGCTGGTCCTTGCCGCCAAGTTTTGATACACCTGGCGCAAGTGGGTGGCACGGAGGGTCGACACATCGCCATGGCATCGCAGAGCCAGGTAGCCAACAGCCCTGCTCTCAGGTGCCCTGCTCTCAGGTCGAACAACCCCTGGCAAAGTAACAATTGCCCCTGCAATGTGTCTGGCCGGCTACTGGGGGCATGCGCACCTGCGCGCTGCCGCACCGCCCAAACAGCTCCAGCTCTTGAGCCAGGGCTGCATCGAACGCCGCTTTGCTGCAAGCCAGGGAGGAGCGGGAGGGCAGGAGGGAGAGGGAGGGAGAGGGTGGGCCAGACATCCACGATACGTGTTTGTTTGCGCAACATTGTTAAGGCAAAGCAGCGGCAGGATTGTGTCACGTCCCTCTTTCCCGCCCTACGTCCCGCCCAAGCCTGCACCTGCCTCACCGCAGCGGTAGGTCGGCAGCAGCAGCGGAGGGCTCAAGAGGCGGGCTCTGCACGGCCGCCGCAAGCGCAAGGTGCTCGCCAGCCAGCTTGTTCAGAACCGTTTGCCTGCGGTCCAAGCCGAGTGCAGGCAGCAAAAGCATGTGTAGTGCCGCAAAGAGCTGTAGTGACGCACTAAGCTGCCTTGACGCACTGCATCTCCGCCTGCCCAAGGCTTGCTGCCCCTACACAGCCATTGCAACAGAGTGGCTTGCAGCAGGCACACCTGTTGATGCGGGGGATCTTGCTGCGGGCCAGGTACGCCACCAGAGGCCGCTGCTTCACATCCACGGCAGCCAGGTACTCGCCGCCCCGCCGGGCGGTGGCAGCCGCCGCTTCGGCAGCAGGGTCTGAACCGGCAAAGTAGGCGGGCGAGGAGCGTGGTTTACGACAGCCGCAGCACAGCGTTGTACAACGGAAGCAGGGCTCGTGCATCAGCAGCAGGGGCCACAGCATGCTCACCGCTCCCCTTACACCCCTCGCCTGCCCCGCCACCCACCTGGCCGCTGTGCCGGCGGCTCATCATCCTGCGCAAGCGCCGCCTGCAGGATGAGCGCCTTGGCGTTCAGCCCAAACTTGGGCGCCCGTGAGCAGGCCTCGGCCAGGTCATCCTCGACCTCAGGACCGAGCTCAGCCATTCAGAGCGGCGGCACGGCTCGCTCGGGAGGCGGGACCTGCTCGCTGGCTGGCGGCGGCTGGCGGCAGCGGCGGCTAGCGCGGGCAGGGTGGTTCGGCAAGGCGGTGCCCAATCCAAGCTGTGGCTAGATCGCAAAACCACAATCAGAGACCAAGCGGCCCTGAGGAGGCCAGGAAGCGCGGCGGCGTTGGCTGGCGGGCTCCTGGCGCCGTCTGCTGCACGGGCGTTGCACCCACGAGCCTCAGGTCAATCGCAGGACTCTGGAAACACTGGCCGATCGCGCTGCAAGCTCGCCATGCTGCCGGGGCGCTGTGGCGAAGGCGCTGATGTGGACACCCCGCTACTTTCTGGGGCGTTGGTTGCTCTCACTTGGACCCTCGTTCTGCCACCAGTACCGTGATCGCACGGGCTCCCCTCAAAACAGGCGTCCCCCGGACCCTTGCCCTGCGCGCTCTCCTCGATCCCTCCCTCGCTCAGCCAGACCACCATGGTGCTGGGACTGATTTTCTCGCTGATCCCAACCTATGGGAACCTCTGCCGGTGAGCGGCATGTCCCGCTGCGCTTCTGGGGCCTCCAGCCCCCAGCTGGCAGTGATCTGCGGACCTGCAGACCACGTGCTGTGTGACGAGGGCTGCGGCAGCCCGCAATCAGTCATGTGGAGCTGCGCCGCCGCGCTGCACCACCGCCGCCGCCGAGAGCTTGCCCCTCCGTCGCCGCACCCCTGCCCCGCCGCAGGATGCTGGCCTTCTTTGTGGGCATGGTGTTCCCCACCTACGAGTCCTTCAAGGCCATCGAGAGCAAGTACCCAGGCGACGACACGCAGGTGCCTGCCTGCTGCCCTGCCGCCCGCCGGTTGACCGCTGAGTCGCTCACCGTTGCAGGGCATGTGGTGCTCAGCTCATGGTCTCCGCCCTTAGTGCCGTGCACCTCCTGATGGCCATGTGTGCTTCCTCTCGCACCCCTGGACTGCTGCAGTGGCTGATGTACTGGGTATGCTACGCGGTGCTGCTGTCGCTGGAGCAGGTGGCCTGGCCCTTCCTCGTGTGGTGAGCAGAGGGAAGGCAGCCAGATGCTCAACCGGTGCAAAGGAGGTGGCAGTGGCATGCGGCTCACTCGGTGGCACGCATGCCCGCAGCTGCGCTTGCTTCCATGAACGCCCCGGTATCGCCCTGCTGGCTGCGCTGTGTCTTGCACACCATGCATGACGTGCACGAACTCCTGCCCCTCAACCGCCTGCCTCCAGGATTCCCTTCTACCGCCTCGTGCGCGTGGTCGCTCTGGCGTGGCTGGCGCTGCCGCAGACGCGGGTAGGGGGGCAGGGGGGCGCTCTCCTGCCATGCTGCTCCTGCCGCTGCCGCCCCCAATGCTGTTGGACTGCCTCCCTGCTGTTGCCTGCTGTTGCCTTGCACGACTCCGGAATGGAGGCGCTGCTACTACCAAAAGCCATTCTGCCCTGCTCTGCGTGCAGGGCGCCTCGCTGCTGTACGAGTCCTTCGTGCGCCCCTTCCTGCTGGTGGCGGTTGAGAAGGTGGGCTGCATGATCGTTCATTAATCGCTGATCAGCCGTAGAACTGCCCCTTGCCGTGCAACGTCATGCACAGGCTACCCTCAGCCAGGGCGGCTGCCATGTTGGGATGTGTGCCCCCGCGCCTGTTCGTTCGTTCAGCCATCACCAGCTACATGCATGTGTGCTGGCGCCCCCTGCCTTCGCCCAACACAACCTTCATTCCCTGCGCCATGCCCTCCCTTGCCTCGCCAGGCTCGCGAGCTGCCGGCGCTGGAGCCGTACGTCCGGGACTTCATGCCTGTGGCCAAGCGCAAGGTCAGCTGCTGGGGGCGACTTGCGCCAGGGCAGGCAGTGGTGGTAGAGAGCTGCCCGGCACCTTGCGTGGCTCCCTTGCGTCTAGGAGCCGGTTTGGCTGCCATGTGTGCTTCCTGCTGGGTCTTGCCACCAGGCTGGCATTGCTGGCCCAACCGCTGCTTTGTTGCTGCTGCTGCTGTCATCGCGCTCTGCCCGCGCAGCTCTCTGAGATTGAAGCGCAGCCTCGGGAGCAGGCCGCGGTGCCTGGTGCCGGTGCCGAGCAGAGCTACCGCCCCGTCTCCCCTCCTGCTGCCGACCTGGTCTGTCCCCCTGCACCGTTCACTGTGTTCCCATGCCTGCATGCCTCATGCTGCAGCTGGCGCCCAGCCATCCCGCCCACCCACCTGCCCACTTGCTCGCCCACTCACTCGCCCACCCAAGCCTGCCTGCTGCTGTACTGCACACTGCCGCAGCATACTGCAAGCCAGGTGGCTCCTCACTTTCGCACCCAGTTCGCCTTCACAATCGTGCGCTGCAGGATCTGGACAGCCTGAAGCACGGGCCATGAGAACGGTAGCTCTCCCGCTTCTCAGCTGGTGCCCACTTTGCGCTTGTTCTGCACACCTTGCCCACCCAGGCCCACTCCCCCGGCATCCTCCTCCCCTTGGACACCCATTGGATGCCCATAAGCCAGCCCACTTCCACTGCACACCGTCACTTCCACCCCTGCCCCACCATGGCACACTTGCCTTCACGGCGTGGCTCACCCTTGCCCATGCCCATCCTCCATGCGTGCAGATTGAGGCGACCTTCGAGAAGGCCAAGCAGCAGGCGGCTGCCAGGTGGGCAGGCACAGCGCGGCGCGTGGGAGCATGCCCGGTCATTATGCAGCGCGCCTGCCTCCCTGGCATGCCCTCTGCCCACATCTGCGCTGCCACCGCAGGTTGCTGGCTGCCCTGCTGCCTCCACGTGCTCATTCTGCTGCCGCTTCAACGCTCATTTCCCCTTTGCAGCGGCGCAGAGGAGGAGGAGGAGGAGCGTCCCTACCAGCCTCTGAAGGCGCACGCCACCTGAGCGATGTCAGCAGTGGCCGTTGTGACGCCATCGTAGCGTGGCCCCACAGCTCAGCCGCAGGCACGTCAGCAGCAGCACTAGCCAGGCAGCCCCCTGCCCCTCAGCTGGTGCAGCGCAGGAGCCGGCCGCAGAGGCCGCATGACAGATCGGCAGCACAGGAGCAACGCTGATTGCTGCAGCACTCCAGCGCAGCTGCGCTCCTTGCAGCACGCATACCCAAACAAACCAAGCAGCAGTCGATTCTTCCTCTCTATCCCCTCCACGGTGGGCCAGCCTGGCCCCCATCAACTTGTACAGTAGCACGCCGCAGCCTGCCACCGCTGCCAATGGCTCCCATGCTGGTGCCTGTCCCTGGTTTGTGCTCTTTGATTCTGTTTCGTCATCCTGCAAAGCCAAATGGTACAAGCTCAGCACAGAACAGTGGAGAAGGCCTGGCTGCGGAGGGGACATCAGCTGCCATTGTGAGCTTCCGGCCAAACTTGTCTGCCGGGCTGGCACAGGAACCCATCTAGCCGGTCTGCATGGCTCTGATTTGTCCTAAATATCAGCGGTGATGTGCGTCAAGCTGATTGTGCCATTCCAGCCCACTGCCGGCACCCAACGGATGGGCAGCTGCCGAGTAGCCGCCGTCCTGCGGCGCCGCCTGATGTGAGTGGCGCGCCCCCTGCTCCAGCACTAAATCAAACAACTTCTCTCGACCCACGATCGCCCTGCAAGCACATGTCTCCCACAGACACGCACAGGGCGGCGCGCACGCCGCCGAGCCGCGGTGCCGCGGCCGGCCCCGGTCTCGTCCTGGGCCCCTCCGTGGCGCTGCTGGTCATAGACGTGCAGACGGACTTCATCAGGGGCTCGCTGACGGTACCGGGGGGCCAGGCGCTCCTGCCGCTGCTCAACGTGCTGGCGGCGGCGACGGCGGCGGCCGGCGGCGCAGTCGCAGCGTCACTGGACTACCACCCGCCGGTGAGTGCGCCTCGGCCGGTGCTGCTGCCCGTACGAGGAGTTCGGGTGTGCACGCTAGCAGCAGAAGGCCACCATGTGCATCATGGCATGTCCACAACCATCTCAAGCCCTCCCTGCCGCCCTCACCAGGACCACGTGTCGTTTGTGAGTAGCCACCCGGGGCGCCAGCCGTTGGACACAGTAGCAGTGGAGGTGGGCGGCCACACCTGGCCCGTCAAGCTGTTCCCGCCGCACTGTGTGGCGGGCAGCCCAGGAGCGGAGTTGGCAGGTGGGCGGGCAGATGCACAGCTGCCGTGCCGCAGTGCTAGCCATGCCCACGCTGTTGAGTGACTGCGCTCGTGATGCGTGGCGGAGTGCAACGTTATGCCGGTGCATCGCGACATGCTTTGCCATCGATCCTGCCAACATGCCAAGGTTCCCAGCTCGCTACCTGCCGTGCAGAGGGGTTTGAGCAGCGGCACGTGCAGCATGTGGTGCGCAAGGGGCGGCAGCCAGGTGTCGAATCCTTTTCAGCCTTCTGCGACATGGCGGGCACCGGGTGCACAGGTGAGTGCGGCCGTGGTGCGTTGTGCACAGGTTCAGCAGTGATTTGTGCAAGGTTGGTGTGCGGCTGCAAATTATTGCAACACGCGCGGTGGCGTGGTACAGCATGACACGCTGCCATCCCCTTCACTTTGTTGGGCTGGTCCGACCACCTGCCGCCTCCCTCTTGCCCTGCTACCACAGACCTGGCGGACTGGCTGCGGCAGCGGGGCGTGCACACAGTGCTGGTGTGCGGAGTGGCAACTGAGTACTGCGTGCGGGTGAGGAGGCTTCAAGGCCTGCTTTTCAAGCGCCGCTGCTCTTTCAGCATGCTCACAGCCACTGTGAGCAGCTGCGCAGCATGAGCCCGGACTGCATGCACCAGGCGGCCTCAGCACGTGATTTCTTGTGCCACTGTAGACGCCTGCTTCTGCCCTCCCGTGCCGCAGGCTACTGTGCTTGACAGCCTGGCGGAGGGGTTTCAAGCCGTGCTGCTCACTGATGCAGGTCAGTCGGCACTCACGGGTCATTGCTCGCTCAAGCGCCTGCCTTTGCTGATGGGTGTGTCACTGACCATGGGGCTTTGCGGGGTCTCTCCCTGGCCTGTTGGGTGGTGGCTGGCTCTGCTGCTCCAGTTGAACGCCTTCCTGCTTCTCGTTCCCTTCCTCGTCTGCACTGCAGTTGCTGGGGTAGACGAGAGCGCCAGCCGGGAGGCAGTAGGCGAGATGCAGCGGGCAGGCGCCGTCCTGCTGCGGGGGGCGGAGCTGCTGGAGCAGAGCAGGGCTGGTGGGGCGGCGGCTGAGGGGAGCAGCAAGGCGGCTGCGGCGGCAGGAGCAGCACGGCAGCAGCAGATTGCGG
Source organism: Chlorella sp. CH2018 (assembly GCA_009928355.1). Taxonomy (NCBI): domain Eukaryota; kingdom Viridiplantae; phylum Chlorophyta; class Trebouxiophyceae; order Chlorellales; family Chlorellaceae; genus Chlorella; species Chlorella sp. CH2018. The sequence goes on from VIYQ01001302.1 coordinate 22,241, forward strand.
CCGGAAAGGAGGAGTGAGTGTGGCACGCAAAAGTGCGCGTTCGATCAAGAGCACACAGCCTTGAGCCTGCAGCTTGGTCTGCAGGCTGCCCTCCCTCTGAGCGTGCGCCTGGCAGCTCCTGGCTGCTGTGACATCAGCGATTGGCATGAAAGGATGGTGCAAACACACCCAAGCAGATGGGAGGAAGTGCAGTGCACACGGTGAGGGGAAGGAATGAGTTGTTGGGGGTGGAAGAAAGAGCAGAGAGGGATGGGAGGAGGCAGGACTGAAGAAAGAGCAGAGAGTGATGGGAGGATTGGCATTAAAGGGTGAGGCAGCGTCAACAACATCGACAGCGAAACAATAGAGAAAGGAGAGCATGCATTGCATTGCAGCTTCAAACCGTTGTGCCGCGACGCAAGATGAGATAACGGTCAGGTTCCTGAACTGAAAATGGGGTGTCTTATCGAGGCAGCGGCTAAAGGAGGCGGAAGACGATCAGAGGCAGACGAACTGGAAGCCAGCCGGGCATTGTACATACATGGGGCGGCGCGCAGGCGTTGATCAGGATGGCACGCGCTTGAGGGAGGGACCGGTGGCATAACCAAACAAAGCATTAGTCGGCGGCTGGTTGCAGCTTGGCAGTCAGTCAGGGCGTAGCCAGCAGGCCTTCCAGCCGCTTAGCCACCTGCCCAGCGGTTGGGCGCTCGCCCCGGTTGTGTGCTGTGCAGTCCCATACAAGCTGCTGCAGCTGGCTGGGCACGCCCTCCATGTGGGGCAGGCGAGCTGCCGCTGGCTGGCTCGAGGCTCGCACCTGCATGGGGCAGCAGCATGACAGCAGCTGCAGGTCAGGTGAGCGTACTGCCCCAGCGCGGCCGCATCACCGCATGCTGCGGCAACCGAACAGGGGCGAAGACCCATGTGCCATTGCTCAGGTCTACCCCTCGCCTCTTGCTGTTCCCCAGCTGCCTCGCCTTTGCAAGGATGATGACGGGGGCCGCCATGTCCTGGAAGGGGTCCCTGCCCGTGCACATGATGTGCACTGCATGCCAGGGAGGAGCGTGTGGGCGGCGGGATGTGAATGCATTGCATGTTCAGAAAGGAGAAGGGACGGAGCCAAACACCCTCAGCAAATGCCATGGTTGGCAAACAGAAGAGCGGCAGCCGCAGTAGAAGAGCATCCGCCTTAACGAGCTGCAGCACATGCACATGCCAGAATGTTGGGGCCGGGAGGTGCAAGGAACGCAGGCACTCACGGATGATGCCAAAGGAGTAGATGTCCAGGGCTGGGGACACATCGTCATGCAGGAACAGCTCAGGGCTCATGTAGCTGCACCCAGGGGGAAGCGTGGAGTGAGTTGGAGCTCCAGACATGACATTGCCGGTGGCCGCACGCCTGCTCTTTGTTGCAGCACCCACCACTGCGTCGACTCAGTCAGCCCACATACTTGCCTGAGGGTGCCCTTGACCTCGCTTGTCCTGTGCGTTGCGCCGGCAGCAAGCGATGTGCTCAGGCCTGCGGCGCAAGGGGAGTAGAGCAGCACAGGAATGAGCACATGGCCAAACAAGCTGTGCTCCTCTGCGTAGTAGTGAGTGCGCCTTTTAAATGCTTGCAGCAGGCTGCTGCTCTGGCCCTCGAGCTGCCCCACCCACCAAAGTCGGACAGCAGGGCCCTGAAGCCTCGCTCGTCGCTGGGCGCTGTGGCCAGCAGCACGTTGGCGGCCGACAGGTCGCGGTGCACCATGCGGCGGTCGGGGTGGTGCAGGTACTCCAGCCCCCGCGCAATCTCCAGCGCAGTCAGCACTATGTGGCGCTGCAGGGGCGGAGCATGGCAAGTGCAAAGTCGGCGATGCCAGGTAAGTGCGCCCATGTGCTGCAGCCGCTCAGTCCTCCTGCCTGATGTGCAGGCAGCATGCGCAAACATGACTGCACCATACCATTTCCATGATCCAAGGCATCAATGAATGCAGGGATGCAGGGTGTGTCCATTGCTTCCCTCACCAGCTTTGGCTGGCTGGTCTGCAGGTTGTGGAAGTCTCCCCGCCTGACCGCCTGCTCCAGCGTCCCCATGTCGCAGTACTGCATCACCAGGTGTACCTGCAAGGCAATTTGCGGTGGATCAGCACAGCACAGAGAGGAGTGACACCTTAGGGCCAGGGCAGGCAAACAGGGCGCACAGGCAGCGGCACTTGCAAGGATGCTCAAGAAACTCCCCTGAAGAAACTCCGCTGTAACGTGCTTGCCCTGCCCACCATGCCATCCTACAGCGCGCTGTGCCATGTCATCTCATCCTATGCATGCCGTGCCATGGCATCTCACACCTCGCGCATTGTTGTGCCATGCCTTGCCATGCCATACCAAGCCGTGCCATTCCATGTCATGCCACGCTGCCCCAGACGCACCTGGATGCACACAATGCCGTCCATGCCCTCGCTTGTTGACGACGTGGTCAGCCCACTGCCACTGCTTTGCACACCGGCTGACCCTGTGGCACTGAAAGACGAGCTCCCAGGCCAGGTTGGCTTGTGCGACGCTGTAGCAACCCGGAGCGAGCAGCGTGGCAACGTGCTACCGCGTCAAAGCGATGGGCAGTCGCCCTCCCGACGCTGCCCCTAACCCCCAGCTGCATACACTGTGGCAACCACCCAGCATACAAGCGACCCACCCACCAAGCCACCACCCACCTGAGCTGCTCCGCAGGTTGGCACCGCCGCTGCCGCTACCGCTGCCGCTGCCGCCGCCGGGGCGGGGAGGAGGGCCCAAGCCTGTGCGCTGGCTGAGGTCCTTCTCCAGGCTGGGCAGCGGCGCATGGTCACCCTCAAGCACTGCTGCCACATTGTAGCCCAGCTCAACGTACTGGTTGCCGCCAGGCCTGCAGACAGGCGCAGTAAAGAGGAGGAGGGTGTGCTCAGTTCAGCAGTGCTAAAAGAAAGAGCCAGAGAGCAGCAGGACACACGCGTGCGGACCTGCCATACCTGCCATGCCTGCCATGCCTGCAACTACAGCTGCACGCATGCAAGCCAACCAGGCATTCAGCTGTAGGCTCACTCGAGCTCAACAATCCGCTGCTTTTGCTGCACGTGTGCGGTGTAGAAGGTCAGCACATGCACGATGCTGTCGTGCTGGATGTCCTGCAGGGGGCAAGGCCGCCGTGCAAGTGCGATCTGAGCCCGAGCAAGCTGTTTTGGCTGGGGCAACATACGCAACATGGGTGTACGATGGAGCCAGAGACTACAGACAGGCACTGCCATCCAGCAAATGCATCCAATAGCAAGATCGTACACATGCCACGATGCTCCATCCCCACTCTGCGCACCTTCATGAGCTGGCACTCGCGCCACGCAGCCGCCACCTGGCGCCGCTGGCTGGGCAGCAGGTCAATCACCTTGACAGCCACCAGCTGCGGCAAGGGCGGGGATGCACAAGCAGCAGAAGGCGATGGATACGGTTGCCTAGGTTGGGCTGGCTGCTGAGGCAATGAGCTTGCTGGCTTGCAAGGACAGGCAACCCCAACTACTGGCGTCCCGGTTCGGCAGAGCCCCGGCCTGCCCGCCTCTTACCTGGCCAGTGGCCTTGCTGCGTGCGCGGTACACTCGGCCAAAGTGGCCCGAGCCGAGCGGGGCTTCCAGCACATATCCCTGCGACAGGGCCACCCCATACTCTGCCAGGCCCGTGCTCCACCCTGGCACACCAGCAGCGTGGGAGGGCGGGGTCAGCACTGGTGCTGATGGGGGCTTTTCAACGTGGCGGCAGGCAGCGGTGCATGCAGGGCACTGGCCGCTTGTACAGGTGGTGGGCAGGATGCTGTCCCTCATTGCACCACCAGTGTACAGTGACACTCACAACGCTTGTAGGCAAGCCAGCCCAGCGCGCACGCCATGAGAGCCAGGGATATTCTGCCAGCCACCGTCAGCCAGTACTGTAGCGGCGACGCCACATCCTCAAAGCCTGCAGGCGGCAGCACAGCATCAGCAGAATGGGCCACAGCAACAAAAGCAGCACCATTCTTTCTGTTCAGTGCAAAAGATGGCGTGCGACCCAGCGACCCAGCATGCAAACAGCTGCAGCCAGCTCCAGGCACGCACCTGGCGGCAGCGGGAAGGTGACGTTGCCGGTGCAGGTGAAGGTGACGTTCAGCGCGCGCCAGTTGTGCCCTTCTGGCACGTTTTGCAGGTAGTCGGTGGCACGCAGCAGCAGTGTCCTGCCAGTGGGGCAACGCCGAGTCGGGGTTGGCAAGCGCGGAAGTGTATTGGCAACGGCAGGCGTCTGTTCAAATGGGCCAGCTGTGGGGTGCAACGAGCAACGTCCGGCCCTGCCTGCCGCCGGTCTCCACCCGCTTACACCCCCACATCCCCACCTGTGGTCCACGTATTCGTGGTCAAACTGCCCCTGGCTTTGGGCCATCAGGAAACCAAACGCCAGTGCTGCCGAGCTGACCGGTTCTGACTGCTTGATGTGCAGGCAGCTGGCGTCGCTTATCTGGCTGTCGCGGAACGTCAGCCAGCCGCCTGCGGGTTTGGGGTAAAGGGGTGAGCGGCACCGTGGGTGTTTCAATTGACAACCTCAGATAAGGGAGCTCTCTGCAAACTGCATGCAGACTGTTGGCATACTGCACAACGACAAGCGCGTGGTACCTCAGCAGCCCAGCTCCTGGGTACGCACCCTTGGTGGTGGCCAGGCATGTGAAGGGCACGCTCTGCGCCTGGACGCAGTTGTCGGCCCACAGGTTGGCCACCGTCAGCGAGGCGCCCTCGTGCACAATGATCTGGTTGTTCACTTTGTTGGCCTGCGGTGGGCGGGGGGTGGGCCAGAGTGCAGTGCAGCGCACCGCTGGTACAGACCTGTAGAAGCTGGCTTTCTCCCTGGCCCTCTGCCAAGCATGCGCCGTGCGCAAGCACCCACCAGCTGCCTTGGCGCTGCCCAAACCCATGCTCACGTCATAGTACAGCTGCTTGTCGCCGTACCCCTCCATCAGCACGTCCCTGCCGCTGATGTCCACGCTGAAGGGTGGGAAGTCCGCTGCGGTGCAGTTCCACACGTCCCCGCTCGGCCGCGGCATCAGCAGCACGTGCTCGACGGCGGGGTTCGCCAACGCCTCACGCAGCTCCATGCAGGAGTGCACTTCCACTTTCTGCAAGAGAAAGAGAGCCAAGCCAAGAAGGCCAGAGTTGTGGTGGCAGCGGCGGGCGTCAAGCTCAAGTCCAGCGCCGGCGGCGGGTGCCAGAGGGTCCACATGGCCCGTCCAGCCTGCAGCGCTGCATCTAGCTCCCTTTTGGCTTGCTCACCTCGCCCCTAACGGCCGCCAGGCTGAGGAGGCCGGCCACGAGGGCCAGGGCCGTCCCGCGCATTGTCCGGCCGCTCGCAGGCGCAGCCCACGCCCCTCCAGACTCCTGAACGCTCCGGTCACGCCATACTCCAGCCGGAAGGCCGGGGCTGCCGCGGGAAGCGGGGCGGTCAAGACGCTTCAGCTCTGCAACCCGCGCTTTGTGAAATTAAAGATGCAACGAGCCTTTGTGACCCTTTATCCGGCGAGTGCCCGCTACCAGCGTGCGCACCCCACAGCCACATGCTGCACCGCCCCCATGCACGGCGGGCGGCACTCGGCGCCGTTAGGGAAGGGCTCATCGGAGCTGTTCCCTATCCGCCAGGCTTGTGCGCGGGTTACTTTGCTGTGTCAGTTGTTCGTCAACTTACACATTGACCGAAAGAAGGGCTGCCGATCAGGGCGATGATCGCCATGTGCCAGCAAGCGTTGTTAAGCGCAGAAATGCAACGTGCGCGATCAGCTGCCTCGCTGTGGCTCGGCTTATATGTGCTCCTCCTCTCCATCCCCTCCGCTGGCCCCCCGCTGCCCCGTGCCATACGCAGCTGCCAGGTAGGCCTGCATGGCCTCCACATCTGGACGGCTGCCAGGCTTGCCCAGCTGCATGCCGGCTGCATCCGCCGCTGCAGCCAGAGCGGCCTCCCCCAGTGCCTCGGCCGCCGCTTCAGGCGTGGGCAGCGCAGCAGTGCGCTGCTGCCTGTCGCCGCCGCTGGTGGCCGACCTCTTGGCTGAAGGCTCCTCGCCCTCCGAGGCTGCGGCATAGCAGGGGTCACAGCACTTTGGTGATGGCAAGTGAGCCTTAACCCACAGCCCGAAGGCGCGTTCCCAACAATCGGCATGCCAAACCAGGTCCACAAACCGCCCAGACACGCCTGGCCCAGCGCACCTGACCGCTTGCGCTGCTGCCTGGCTGCTTTTGCTGCTGTCTTTGCCGCTGCCGCCTCGGCCCGTGCCGCTTTGGCCTTCTCCCTGTCCTCTTTCCCCTCATCTTTGGCTGCCTTGGCAGCCGCTCGCGCCGCCTCCTTCTCCGCTCGAGCCGCCTCCTTGGCTGCCGCCTTTTCTGCGGCCCGGCGCTTGGCCTCCACCTCTTTCTCTGCCTCACGCACAGCCCGCTCTGCTGCCTTGGCCTCCGCCTTGGCTCGTGCCTCTGCCTCTGCTGCCTCGCGTGCTGCCTGCACAGGTGGTGGTGGACAAACTTGGTGCAGGCGGCACACCCCACGGTTGGTACTACACATTCCCCCGCCCCCACAGCCTGCCTGTCCCACCCACCTGCTCCGCCTTGGCGCGCTCCGCCTGCATCTGCTGCGCCAAGTTCTTAGCTGCCTCCACATCCAGGGTGGCAGCCCGCCGCACGGGTGGCGCCGCAGCACCCCGCCCCCGGCCCTGCAGATTGGCAAACATTGCGGGGCGACGTGAGAGCAGAGCTACTTGGCATGCAGCTAGCTGCAGGCAAGCAGCGGTGGTCCAGTCAGGAAGGCAGCTTTGGGGCGCCAACGGCAGTCGTACCAGCACAAACAGCAAGCAAGGACGGCCCCAGACATGCTCACCCCAAGGCCTGCCGGCCGCTGCAGGCTGGGCTTGCGGGGCAGGAACATGCTGTCCAGGTCTGCTCCACCAGGTTGCCGCGCTCGAGCCGCTGCGCTGGCTGCACCTCCAGCTGACGGCCCCAGGCCCCGGCTGGCCAAGCCACTTGCGCCAACAGGGCGTGCCCCTGGCACCGCTCCACGGGCCAGCCCCGTCTGCGGTGCAGCAGCAGCCGCTGGTGCCACCTGCGCTGCGGGCCGGCTGGCAGCGGCGGAACTGCCGCCAGGGTGGCGCTGCGAGGGTGCTTCACTGGCCGGGCGCAGGCGGAAGTGGTGGTGAGGCTTGGCAGCTGTGGGCAGGGCGGCCGCTGCCGGCTGCTGGGCGCCACCTTGTGCTGCGCTGCTGCCCCGCAGCTTCTGCAGCAGGTCCTTGTTCATGTACACCTCCTGCTCAAGGAAATTGTACGGCAGACGTTGATAGGTGAAGCACGCAGCAGCAGGAGGCGGGCAGCAGGCGCACGACTGAAGGCAGTTGACTATTCTTCAAACAACGCAAAGCAACCACTCATGCATGGTGCGGCACCCTTCGCACCAGCCATGCCACCCATGCACACACGGCAATGACACCGCAGGGCAGCCAGTAGGTGCCACAGCAATGTGCAGCAAGCATGCCTCAGGCGCACCTCCAGGGGGCGGAACAGGCGGGTGTCAGCTGTGTCCAGCAGCGGCTGCAGGCCTGCCACCGTCTTGCCCACCAACTTTGAGCCCTGCGGGAACACAGGATGGGCAAGAACAATGCGACGCAGATGGAATCACGGACTAGCAGTGCCCCCACTGCATGAAACTCAAGGCTTCAATGAGGTGCAACGCATGCGCTGGCTGGCTTTGCCTCACCGCAAGCAGGCGGTCGTTGTGCAGGCGACCATCGTAGTCGCCCACCGACTGAGCCATGGCCCGCACCCACTCATCCCTGGGCAGGCGAACAAATGGCAGGGCAGGGGCTGGATGAGCAGCAGGTGCCACACGTGCGGAGGGGGCAACGTCCGGAGCACTAGTCAACATGCCAGAGCTCAAATGCAGCACCCCCCAAACCTCCCAGCCTGCCCTGTTGCCTCCTCCCGTCCAACAGTACGCACTTGTCAGCAGCGCCTGCAGCCGCCAGCTTGGCCAGCGCGGGGCACAGCTCAGCCAGGTCCCGCTTGCGCATGAACAGCGGCGCTAACAGGAGGCGAGAGCGGACCAGTGGGTCCAGCGACTCCCACTTCTCCCCAGACACAAGGTACTGGAAGGTGGGTGGGGAGGGCGGCGGGGCGAAACGTGAGCATTGCTCAGGGAAGGGAGCAGAAGCTGGAGAGCTGGGCGGATGGGCCAGCTCAAGCGGCAACCGCCGCTTCTCAACAGCCTGCCCAGCACCCACCTCAATGATCACATCGGTCAGCACGCCCGAGACGTTGCTGGCGCTCCACTCGCCGTTGAGCTTGTTGGCCACAAAGCGGCTGAGGTCTGACATCGTGCATGCAGTAAGTGAGCGCGCAACGGCGGCGGCGGCAGCGGTGGGCCAGCTGGGGGTGCGGCGCAGCCCCCGCTGGGCGCAGTATCGTCTCCCTGCACGCGGATACACTGGCTTGGCGGCGGGGATGCCGGCCACAGGGACCGCACAGGCGCTCGACAGTCGCAACTGAGCGGCAGAAGAGCGGAGGGAAGAGCTAGGCGATGATATGCATGCGGGTGCAGTGGATGCAGGCGACGAGGATGGCCGGAGCGGCTGCGATGCGACAGGTCAGTGGCGGCGGCGGCCCAGCGTGACAGCGGTCGTGCGACGCCGGCTGTGCCGCCCCTGCCCCTCTTCCTGCGAACACCCTGCCTTGATCAGTCCATTTACAGAGGGCCAGCAAAATGTATCGCACAGAAATTTTCAGCAGTCCTCCCCTGTACCGCCTTCCGCCGCTGCGGCTGCCGGGTCTTGCTCCTCGCCGCTCTCACCGCCACCTGCCCCGTCCTCATCTTCATCACTGCTGCTGCCGTAGCCGCCTAGCAAACCCAACGCCTCCTGCGCCACATCATCCTCATCCTGCTGCCCTTCTGCCGGCTGTGCTTGCTGCTGCTCGCCGCCGCCTGGCGCTGCCGCCCACGCGCCGTCCTGGCCGTCCCACACTGCGCCCGCTGCCCACTGGCCATCCCAGGTACCCGCTGCCGCGTGTGCCGCTCCCTGCTGCTGCGCCTGCTGGTGAGCCAGCCACTGGTGGTCCTCAGGCCGCAGGTACCGAGTGAAGTCATCCCCACCTCGCGCCATGGCATCAATGCCGCCATAGTGGCCGCCGCGCCCGCCGCCCCCGCCGCTGGCCTGCCATGCCTGCCATGCCGCCCACTGCGCTGCCTCGTCAGCAGGCTCCTGCCCCGGCTGCTGCTGGTAGGCGTAGCTGTCCCAGCCCTCGTAGGTGTGCCGGTAGCCTGCTCCGCCGCCAGCTGCCGCGCCGCCATACTGCTCATCTGTGTCTGCAGGCAAGCGGAGGACTAGACATTGCTCAGTTTTTGTGTGCGACCCAGGACTCCACAGGGCAGCAGGCATACCAGCAGTAGTGTGCAGTCCGCAGCACCTGCCTCTTCGCTGCAGCAAGCCAGGCCTGCTGCTTACCGGGGTACGCCGCCGAGGCCACGCCCGGTCGCACGGTGGCAGCCAGGTGCAGCTGCTGGATGCGGGCCCGCTTGGCGTCAGGTGGCAGCTCATTCACGGCCTGTGACAAACAGAATGCATGTGAAGCGCAGGTCAGAGGGGCGAGTGCCGCTGTGCATCTATGCAGGACAAGCTTGCTGGGCGGAACGCTCCGGTCGGTTGGGCAACGGCAGCTGAGCTGAGCATGTGCCCAGCACATCCCTCACTGACCCAAAGCTTCCCACTCCAGAAAGCGCCTTGCACAGCCCATACCTTGACGTACGCGTCGCGCAGCGCCACCTCCCGCTCATGCTGCACACGCGCCACGGCCCGCGGGTTGGGGTCGTCATTGGCCCACCGGCAGTCCAGCACTTCTGCGTCATGCGTTGGCAGGGTGAGCAACTAGCAGTCAGCAAAGGGAATAGGTTTCAAGCTGCTCGTCGTTCCCACCAACGGCAGCCCAGCACCGGTGCAGGGCACAGAGCAGCAGGCAGCAGGGTTCAATGCAGCGGCGAAGGTTGGGCGCTGCTGCCCCAGGTTGCGCTTGCAAGCGCAATGAGCATGCCAAACGGTGCAGCCACTGGACGCTGCTGGGCAGCCTCCTGCCTCCCAGCTGCATGCACTGACCCATGGTGTCGCAGCCGCGCAGCGTCTGCTGGTGCATGGCGGCCTTGGCAAACTCGGCGCTGGCCCGCCACTCGTATCTGCATAGGGTAAAAATGTAGGGTAAAAATGCTGCGCAAAGTTGCAGGGCAACTGGTAAGAGGTGAGCTGGCAGTTGGGCTTGCACACTGCGGTTGACTATCGGTGCGCCGCATTGCACTGCGGCATGTGCGCTCACCGCACAAAGGCAAGGGTCTTGGAGGGCACCAGATGCACGTTCTCAATGGGGCCCCATTCCCCAAAGTTGTCGAAAATGATCTTGCGCAGCTGCAGGCCAAACAAGCGGGGCGCGCAGGCAAGGCAGGGGGCAAGTGAGAGGAGGCTCACCCACCGCGCAAAAAGGCAGTGCAAGCTGGCCAACCGAGCACCGGAAGCAGCTAGCTGCGGCTGAACCCCACAGTCAGCAGCAGTGCTGCCGTCGCGACCGACCGGGGCCGGCAACAGCACTTTGTTGCTGCTCTGCACGCAATCAAGGGAGACACACTTGCCTCCTCTACGGGCAACGTGCCCGCACCGCCATAGTTCACATATAGCGTCTTGCACTCCCGCTCGTAAGACCCGACGCCTGCACGAAATGCAGGTGAGCTGGTGCACAGGGGGTCGACCTAACCATCCACGCAGGTTGCGTTCAGAGCAGCAGCGGCCATGTGCAGGCCAGGCAGGGGGACAAGCAGTGGCGCACCGCGCTGCAGCCATCCCTTGCGCACCCTTCTTGCGGCCGTCCTGAGAGGCGGGGACACGCTCTCGCCCGAAAATATCGTGGGAGTAGTCGGTGCGGTGCCGCTCCTCGTCCGCAGCAGTGGGCACGCGGTGCAGGTACGTGCAGTCGGCGCCGTGGTGGCTACATGGGGCGGGTGCGCAAGCAGAGGCATCACACCGCGCGCTGCCAGCAGGTTTTGCGGCAGCTGCTGGTTGATTGGTCTTGGCCCAAGTTCAACACAGGTTCTGAGCAACGTTTAGGCCCGGCCAGTGGCACCAATGCTCTCACAGTGCTGCCTCCTACAGTGCCCAGCGCACCAGATGCCGCGCGCAAAGTAGAGGCAGCAGTAGGAGGCGCCCGATGCCGTCCCCCGCGTCCACCCGCTGTCAATCTTGGAGTGGCAGCGGTAGGCCGAGGCCTCCTTCTTGCGCGGCTCATCCCGTGGCCGCCGGTACTCCTTCAGCACCCGCCCTGCAGCAGTTGGGGCAGGTGGGCAGCAACGGGGGAAGCGCTGATGAGCTGACCCGTCGGGAGCCTGGAAACAAACTGGAGGCTGGCGTCGCCGCCGGGCGTGCCCTTTCAAGTGTGCTGCGGCCAGCTGCCGCACCTGTCCAGATGTTGACAGTGCCTGCAGCATGCTGTGGCTCCCGGCCAGTGATTGCCTCCTCCACCTGCAGGTGCCACCCCATCCGAGAACGGACAGGGTGAGCGGCGGCCAGGCGGCGGCGGCAGGCAGCGGCGACGCCATCCGACGGCAACGGCAGGCCGATAGGGGATGTTCAAAAGTGTCGCTGCATCCAACAGGGTGCTACAACGCGCGCGGAAGGCCGAAAGACGCAGCCAGGGCGCTGCGCCGCACCTGCTTGCGAGCGGGCCGTTTGGGCCCCTCTCCGCTGCTCATCGCGTTATGAACATGCACTACAACGATATGCAACGACCAGTCGGCCGCAGGCGGCTACAGCGGCCATGAGCCCAGCAGCACGGCGCAGCGCGGTTTCCGCCTCAGCTCAACATTTGGCAGACCGATTCAGTTTGGTGCAGCCCGTCCTGACTGCTGAACAGCCGAAAGGTTCGGCTGGTCAGCAATGAGGCATCACCACCTGTCGCTTCAATGGTCGACGGCAGCATGCTCGCTCCGTGCCGCTTGATGCAGGACGGCACTTCGCGGTGGGCACACCACCCCGATGTCTCATTCGCAGACACCATGGCGTCAGACTTTGCCACCCAACACACCTGTCGGTCATTTCAACTGGATCCAGGCCGGCGAGCCCTGCAGCTGCGGTCGTGCGGCTTGTGCGGCGTGCACTGCGTGCTGGGGCGGTGGCGGCGGCACCTGGCTGTGAGGCGATCGCCTGGCCCCAGACCGCACCTGTACGCTGGGATCAGCTCCTGTCTGGCTTCTCAACACATCCAATGGCCAGCGCACTGCAGCTGGGCGTGGGCGTGGGCGCTCTCGCTCCGCGCGCCGCACTGCGACCACCCTGCGTCCGCTCGCCACCTGCATCGCTGCCGCTCCGAACCTTCAAGCCTGCTCAGCGGTGCAGTGCTCGCCGCGCTGCAGTGGTAGTGGCGGCGGGCGCGGCGGCGGCGGCACCGCACATCCAGCTCGCAACAGCCCGTCTGCCGGCGGACGTGGACGTCGCGACGTTTAACCGCCACCTGTACCAGTGGGCGGCCACGCTGACCACCAATGGCCGCAACCTGCCCTTCTCGCTGCCGCTGAAGGCAGACCCGCGGGACGACGGCTTCCAGGTGCGCATGTGTATGCCTTGCGGCAAGTTTTGCTCTGCCACTCCAATGGTAAGCCAGGGCAGCCGTTGGTTGTTGACAACGCTCCATCAACTCACACTAAAGTGCCTGCCTTGGTCAAACCAATTGGCCTGTCCTGCGTACCTGTACAATGCTGACGCGACCTCCCGCCCTCCTCTCCCCATCCCAACCAGATCTCGCTGCTGCGGGTGGCCGATGGCGGGGCGGTTGTGTCTGTGGCCGACATTGTGGCGTCGGTGGAGGCATCCGACGCAGGCGCAGGCAACGTGCTGTTTGTGCGGTTCTACGAGGGCGACGGAGCGGCGGCGGTGGGCCTGGGCGGCAGCAAGGACCGCTCCAGCGAGCAGCGTCTGCAGGTGAGCACCGGGGAGTGCTGGAGGGTGGGCGGCGGCTGTAAGAGCAGCCAGCGGAACGGCAGCAGTGACGCATCGCACGTTGCCAGCTGCCTTGCCCGCGTACAGTCGCTGCGGTGCGTCACACCCTGGCCCGATGTGCCGCCTGATGTGCCACCCCTGCCAGGTTCTGCTGGATGGGCTGGTGGACGTGCCGCTCGTCATGCAGGTGAGGTGGGCAGGCCACGGCCGGTGGCGGGGAGCGCTGGTGGTGGGCGGGGGCTGCAGCGCCTGTGCCTGCCCTCCTCAGACGCTGACGTTGCAGTAGCACTGCCGTACGCTGCTGCCCTGCCTGCCTCCCTACCGCCCTGGGATGCAGACCATGCCCGACGCAATCAAGAAGGCCGTGGTGTACGCACGGTGATGTGGCAGCAGCAACTGATAACCGTGTGCCTGCCGCAGCACGCTCCTCATTGCCTGCGGGCTGCAGCAGGCGTGGGGAATGGCTGCACAGCACGTGCGGCTTGGCTAGCTGCTGAAGTGTATCTTGGCCCCCCTGTTCAGAACACTGACCTCTTTCAGAACCCAATGCCCTCAGCCAACCTGCCTTTCTGACACTCAGCGCCACACTGCTTTCGGGATGATATCTGAGCATCTTGCATTGTATTGTACACTGGAAATGGATGTCAAAAAGAAGACACAGTGCGGAGATGGTACAGCAAATTCAGACAGGCTATCCACCAGCGGTGATGGCTGCACGCGGTTGTAGAAGCAGGGAACGCTGGAGGGTCAGAAGCGCCGGCATTCGTGGGCAGCCGGACCGCACAAGTCCTCCAGTCAATGCATGCCCCAGGCAATGCCGCCACCCTAGAGCTTGCCGGCAACCTTAGAGAAGCAGGCCTTGAGGAAGTCGCGCATCTCCATCAGCTCCTCGCCGCACGCCTCATGGCCTGCAGAGAGAACGACGCAACAGAGCAGCACTGGCTTAGAACATGCAGTTCACGCGCATCGCCATCAGCTCCACGCTGCACTGCCTCGTGGCCTGCAAAAAAGGTTGCACCAATGCCGCATGTGCCGCGTACTGCGCAGCCAGCACCCATGCCACGGCTCCACACAGGCTGGATGCATGCAGTCACAGGCCTCGCTCCACCCGGCCTGCACCCCTGTCACAAGCCACCCACCCACCCACC